>WOVY01006217.1:0-176822 GCA_013436015.1 Rhipicephalus annulatus | reverse complement strand
GCGGAACGGCTGAAAGCACATTATGAGCGTGGCATGTAATCATGTTACATGACAGCATGTTCATGATTTTCATGTTAGGGTCAGTAGCTTGTGTTCGCCATGCAATTATGTCGTACCATACCAGTTTTGCAACATGACATGTGAACTAAACCACCGCAAAAGCAGCAAGACCATGAAAGTAAATCATGTCATTCATGACATACATATCATGAATTTCATGTTATGGCAAGTCAATTGTTCTTCATACAGTCATGTTATGCCATACAAGTTGATATTGATACCATTATTGAAGCGGCCAGGAGAGCTACAAGTCATAGGCAGCTAGATAGATAGATAGATAGTAGATAGCTAGATAGATAGATAGATGGATAGATGGATAGATGGATAGATAGATAGATAGATAGAAAGATAGATAGATAAATGGATAGATAGATAGATAGATAGATAGACAGAAAGACAGACAGACAGACAGACAGACAGACAGACAGACAGACAGATAGATAGATAGATAGATAGATAGATAGATAGATAGATAGATAGATAGATAGATAGATAGATAGATAGATAGATATACAGACAGACATACAGATAGATATTTAGATAGATAGATAGATAGATAGATAGATATATAGATAGATAGATAGATACGCTCAAAGTCACCAAAATTCGCTAAGAAATGCTTCGCATTTACAAACAGATGAAATTTCGTAACCACCTATACCACGGCGAGACATTCCTTCTCAGTCGTGGAGTAATTAGCCTCACCACGTGTGAACGTTCTGCTTGCGCAAGCGATTACCCTTTCTGTGTATTCTTGCTGCTGCACAAGCAAAGCTCCCAGACCAACATTGCTAGCATGGGTGTGAAGCATCGTAGGGGCTCTCTCGTCGACGTGGGCAAGGACTGGAGGTGTTGTAGTCGCTGGCAAACATCGTTAAAAGCAGCTTCCTCTTCGTTCTTCCACTCAAAGGTGACGTGCCCTCTCATGAGGCGAGTCAACGGTCATTCTATGCGTGCAGAGTCCGCGATAAATTGTCGATAATATTCACAGAGGCCTAGAAAGCGTCTGACAGCCATTTTATTGGTCGGCACAAGGCACTGTTTTACGGCTTCAATTTTTTTTGTTGGATCGGGACGTACACCCTGCATGACTGACGACGTGACCGAAAAATCGCAGCTCTTGGTAGAAAAAGTAGCACTTCTCAGGCTACAACGTCAGGTCCGTGGACTGTATGGCTCGTAAGACCGCCTCAAGCCTTTTAAGGTGCTCGTCAAACAATGCGAACACACTATGAGGTCGTCCACATATACGAAGCAGGTTTTCCACTTCAACACAAGAAGCAGGGTATCTATGAGTCTTTTAAAAGGTAGCAGGCGGTGAGCACAAACCAAATGCAACCGCCTGAATTCATATAACCCATCTGGTGTTACAAAAGTAGTCTTCTCGTGGTGCCTCGGGTTCACCTCAATTTGCCAATATCCACTCCGCAAGTCCATTGAAGAGAAGTATCGAGCATGTCGAAATCGGTCGAGAGCGTCGTCTATACTCGGTAGTGGTTTATACGTCTTCTTGTTCACCTGATTAACCACCTTCCGGTAATCCACACAAAAGCGCAAGCTGCCATTCTTTTTCTTAACGAGGACTACAGGCGACGCCTAGGGGCTCTGTGAAGGCTGAATGACGTCATCTTCAAGCATTCTTTCTACCTGCTCTTGTATCGCTTCGCGTTCTTTTGAGGCCACGCGATAAGGGTTCTGGTGAGTGAGTGGGCTCTGGCGCGAGGCCTCGCAACCGTCGACAGAAGCGATGCACCGGAGTTTCAACATATGACAATGCGTCTCGACTCGATGGACGGCTTCCAGCGGGCGTGTCGAGCATCAGGCAGAGTTGCGGCCCGGCACCTCCACCAATGTCGTGGTACAACGCGAACGAAAACCACAGATAAACCTTCAGAGAGTTGACGCAAGCGTGTTGGTTTGTTGATTGGTTCATCAACACCTTGGCGCAACCCACCTAAGGGGATAGGTCATGAATAGGACTCGTGCCTTGCTTTTTAATGAATTCACTTTTTGAAAGGGGTGGTTCGAATATTAAGTAATATAAGTAACTTTTAAATCTGTCTATTTCCTAAACAAACAAAAATCTTTGAAAACGTAATAAACACACAAAAAAGAAAAAAAATATACATAAAACAACTAAAGTTAGTTATTTATAGCATTCAATTCTTTGAGAGTCTCGTAAGAAATTGTAATAGCAGTAAAACGCTCCTGTGGCGAATCCAATGCGACTGTGCCAAAGAAAGAATCCCGGAAGTGTCAAGTTTCAGTGCAACTTCGTAGGGCTTCTTCTAGTAGGTTTTCCCTTTGACTTTTGAATTTTCAGCATGACAAAAAACGGTGGTCTAAAGATTTCCTCTCATTACAATAAAGGCAACAAAGGCCGACTGCGCCAGACTCTGCCGGTGAAGGTAAAAGTTCAATCAAGGACTCGACAACGCAGCCTGGTAATTACTGTTTCTTCTTCTTTCTTGATGAACACCACTTGTTCTTCCGAGGGAACTTTTGCTGTGGATGATAGTCTGATAAAACAAAATAAATTTTTCGAAGGTATTGGCCGTTGTGCATTTTCAAAGCGTGCTGCTGTTGTGTATTCCGAAGTAGGCAAAATAGGTAAGCAGGACAATCAAGGGAAGACACAGCTAGTGCATCTGCATGCTCATTGAGAGCTAAAGCTCTATGGGCTGGTACCGAGACTAGTCGAACGAGTCGCCCATGTCTAGGAATGAGCGAGTAGAAAGTTTCTAAGGCCACACGAACAAATTTGGGACTTCAAGACAGTACAGGACCAAAAGACAGTCTTAGAACAATCACCCGCTGATAGATCTTGCGGAACTTTACGCAATGCTAGGACTATTGCAAGTAGCTCAGCTTGGTAAATAGGGTAAAGTCGGGTAATCGAATTGAGAAAGCCCAATCTATAGAGAATGATACGAGTTCTACGCCAGCCTTCTCTTCATAAGCACAAGCGTCAGACGCTATCACATTGAATGTTTCCTAGATTGACCAAATGATATTTCAAAATGCCATTTATATACTGGTATTATGCTTTTTGTATCTTGAGATATATATCATCAAATTCAATCCTAATTGCATCTACAGTGTTGAGTACAAGTATTTCGCAAAGGTTAACTCTTAAGGGCTCCAAAATTTTTTGTGTAAATAATACTTAAGGGCAACCGTAATTTAGACCAGTGGTGGTTGAAAAATGAGGTATGCTGGTTAATGAACACATGCTGTGACCTCCGCTGAGGTGATGCATATATTCTAAGGAAGGTACGTACTGTCAGAATATGAAATCTTTGATAAGAGAAGGCAGGCAGGATTTTTCGTATAGGATATTGTTCGCAACACATTTAGGTAGCCCTAGAAATTAGCGTAAAAATTCCCGTTCTAACAGAATCAGTGGTGGAACTTTCTGGGCCGGAGCACCAAAAAAAAAAAAACAAACTCAGCTGAATTCCAATATCGGTAGAATGTAAATGCAATTTGTTATGACGAGCACGTCTCTACGCAAACCGGCACGATAATTACTGAGCCTGCACAGCATCCCTATGGCACGTGCTCCTTTAGCAGCCAGAACGCAGCATGTTCTCGTCTTGTCTTGTCTTGTCGCCTAGGATATCTTGGCTCATACCCACATGGGTGATTGGCCACACTGTACCTCTTAATAGATAATTTTTACAACGCTTGCTAAATAAAAAAGATTCAGAAATTAGATAGGAAACAATAATAATGTTCCTTTAAAAAAACATGAAAAAGTGCAGAAGAATGCAATAAACCAGCATATATAAAACAAATTAACAAGAATGAGGAAGGGGGACAGAAAATTGTATATATCTGGCAGTGTACTAGCAGCGTATCCTTCCGGTTGCCTGAATGAATTTATGTAGCGCTGACAGAATAGCACTGTGGTCGACACCCAACCGACTGGCTCCAAACGATAATAGGGTGTTTTGTATGGACTGGCATTCCGAGCATACCAATCGGTCTTTCAAGAAATATTCGTCGCAGTGAGGCAAAGCGGCGGCATGTGAGAAGAAAGTGATCTATTGTTTCCGGTTCATTGCCAACTGCACATAGGTTAGTTCATGAAAATCCTGATTTGTTGAGATAAAAATTTAACCGAGGAACTCTACAGCGAAAGCTTGTGAGGGTCACCTCACATAGACGGGAAAGGCATTTTGCGGTGTTCCATGTGAATTTCAAGTGCCGAACGTCTTCAGATTGTAGGAGAGACGTTTCGTTTATTTTTAAGAATAACAGTCGTTTGAATCGTTCGGCAGTAATAAAAGGAAACTGTGGGGCTACTAGCACCACCGGGAAATTTAGAGATGCCGAAGCGAGCGAATCAGTAATTTTATTTACTACAATTTCAGCATGCCCGG
Source organism: Rhipicephalus annulatus (assembly GCA_013436015.1). Taxonomy (NCBI): domain Eukaryota; kingdom Metazoa; phylum Arthropoda; class Arachnida; order Ixodida; family Ixodidae; genus Rhipicephalus; species Rhipicephalus annulatus. The sequence goes on along the minus strand of WOVY01006217.1, from coordinate 172,377 downwards.
AGACCCAAATAAACCGAACTTCTGATAGGCTATGCGGTACGAGAGACCAAAATATCCTGAGAAGAGGAGGCTGCTTGCGGACGTTAGATGCATGTTCTCGACAGCTGAGCTACAAGATCGCCTTCTTCAGTCTCGAGTGAAGCTAAAGGCCCACTACGTCGTGTACACTAAATCCCCTATCATCGTTTTCGTCCACATTTAGACACGCGTCAATATAAAAGAAGTAAACGGACGCTAAGAAATCAGGCTACCGTGAAAGAACGACGTTCAACTTGTAGACAAGCGCACTGTAGCGGGGCAGAGACACTTTTCAGCTGACAAAATGGCTGTTAAATACACCTAGATCAGTGCGAATATACGAGAATGAAATGAGACGGTTACTGGCTCAAGGCGTAGCTCAAAGTGTGCGTGACGCACCTTATAAGGACTGAAAGCGCATTGATTACATGCCATATCAGCCAGTACTCCGCAAAAACATACTTCTACGAAGCTGTGGATCATTTTCTACGCATCTTCGCACAGCGGGAGAGCGAAATCACTCAAGGAAAATTTAGAAAGTAGGCATAACCCTAATGCTGACCTTCTACACCTGCTGCTGTGCTTTCGACGACGCAGAATAGCACTCGTTTGCGACATGTAAAAAGTATTTTTGAAAATTGCAGTCTATTTCACTACCCATTATGCATGAAGGTTTTTGTGGTTCAATAAAAAAACCTACATTGGCTGGCCAATTTCCAAGGTAGAGGCTTGGAGGATGGCCAGAATCTCATTTGGGACGGCAACAAGCCCTTTTATTTTAGCATACCGCCATACTTTATTACCATGTCAATACAATGAAACATGATCTTCCCAAAACAATGGCTATTCTGCAGCAGTATATTTACGTGGACGACCCGTTGAGTGAAACAGATAATGAAGAAGCCACGAAGATCTACGACGAAACTAATTTAGTCTTTAAAACGGCGTCCCGTCAATGCACCTCGACAAGTGGGGTTCATAGCGATAATCTCAGTAAATTATTCACCCATGAGGACCCTGCCAAACAGCCATTAAGGCCAACGACAAATCCACTGAAAGTGTTTGGTCTTGCGTGGGAACCAATCGGAGATTGTTTAACGCTTCTCCCAGACTACGTGATTGAATTCTCGCTCCTGCAAGTGAGCACGAAACATTTTGTACTGCAAACGACGGCGTTCTCATATGACCCCCTGAGATTTCTTTCTCCTTATACTGTGAGAGCGAAGGCTTTTTTTAAGGAATCTAGAGAGAGAACTTGTCATGGGATCAACCACTAATAGAACACACAATAGAACAACTCCTCAATGACTAGACTAAGGAGCTCACGTGGTGCCGCCAGACCATAATACCTCGAACACATGATGATAACATCAATGTGAAGCCAATGCGTCGAAATCTGCATATTTGCAGACGCTAGTTCGAAGGCCTGTGGTGCTGCCGTCTATCTCCACACCGAGGATGACACAGGAGCATGCGGCTTTACACTTGTAATGGCGAAATGTCGAGTCACTCAACTCAAGAAGACGACTTTTGTGAGACTAGAGCTAATTGTGTAATTGGCTGCACCATGGCTTTATTAGTACGCGAGAAAGAATTGATAATCCTCGGTAGACGAATTCTACTTTTAGATGGATTCCACGATCGCTCTGAACTGGACACAGGGTGACGCGTCACGGTGGGAAGAATTGGTCCATATTCGTGTTTTTCAATTCCAACAAAACAATCAAATCGCAGCCTCGCGACAATGCTCCGAAAAAGAGAACTCCGCAGATCTTTAAATTAGGGTACTTTCATGCCAAAGTCTGCATTCTAAGGATAATTTCCCGAAAATAGAGTAACGGAGCCCAATAGGCGAGCGCTCATGAACGGATGGACCGTTGAGGAGCAACCACAGAGGAAAACGTGCGGTGAAAAACCACTTACTCTCCACTAGAGATGAACCGCCCGGGCATTCCAGGCAGCGCGAAAAGCGTTGCCAAGGTGACCTACCATGCTTCTCCATAGAACACGTGTCCTTCTCCTCCTCTGCGGGCTCAGTCTTTTTCCGTATTTTACTGGCGGCGGATGCGTAGCATCGCACTCGGGGTGCTCGACGACGGCCGCCTGGATATTACGATCTAAGAATTACGACGTGGTACTTGTGTGTATACGCCTGGATGAGCGTGGGCTGCTGCTTTAGCGTTTCGCTGCACACATGAAGTCTGGAGCAAGTCTCCACAGGTCACCACGCCACGCTGTATATCTCTCGCTTCAAGATAGTCACGGCCAACACACGACAGCAACGGTTAGGAAGGCCATTATAGCGGCCGAGAAGAGCAGGCCTATAGGATATATACTTCAGTTCGACTCAGGGCGGAAAACAGCGCTGGCTTCTAAAGCAAGTGGGTTATCATTCTTTATTCTATTCTACTTGTCGCGTGTGCGATACGGATTGCGCTTGCCGGCAACGGGCTCGGTCGTGTTGTATATCGCACGCACGAAATGAATCACGAAGGTCAGCTTCGGCGTCTGCAGTTCGCCTGTGCTTTGCGACCGCCTGACAATTGCCCGCCATTGCCGTCGGCCTCCCGTACGCTCACTCATCGAGTGCTCACCTGTCTTCGCCGCCGCGAAGAGCTCCATGCTGACGATATTGGGCGGAGACCTCGTCGCTGTGGTGGGAGTCGTCGAAAACACGTTGCGGGTTGTCGTAAAGAGCTTGGTTGTAGTATGTCGCGCGCTGTAAGTGCACCAGCACGGGCTAGCGGGGCTTTCGCTAGCGTTGGAACTCACTGAAAATTGGTCGCCATTACAGTTCGCTTCCCCGTCAGTCGATCGCAAGCAGCTCGGCGCAGTTCTTTGGCCGTGGTGGCAAACTCGCGTTTGCGCACTGCACTCGCTTGAGTTTGTGGAAAAGAATGGCACTACCGTCGATTTCTTCGGCGCTAGCTCCAAACCAGCTCTGCGCTGTTCGTGGCGGCGGCCGAGCGCACGCTCGCTCTCCTGTTCGAAGTTCGCTGGCGGCGGACACTCCGCGTGCAGTGCCGTGTTTGGTCTCGCATTCGCTTGCTCGACCTGAACAATGTCGCTCGCTTAGAACTCGCCGACTCGTTAGCGGCACGGTGATTCGCGGAGTTGTGACTGCGGCCGCCTCTCCTAAACTGTTGCTCTACAGGGATAGAAATGAAACTTTGACGATGTGTGACATCACGGTGAAATTATTAGCATGTCATATCTCACATATGTTTTCATTTCACCTTGCACGTATTTCTCAGATGCATTTGTATTCATCCTTTGTCACGTGTGACTCAATACTTTACAAACTTATTGTGCAGCCGTAGGCACACACCATGCTGAAGACAGCACGCTGGCGTCTGCGATGCCCGTCATCCATCTCTTTCGTCAGAGCAGACTGTGCGAAAGACTGTGCGAGAAAGGCTGTGCGAGATTTGAACGTAAAGTAATTTTTATGTCATATTTTAAGGCGTTTTGTATTAACGTGCACGTACTTGTCATATGCTTGCATCTTCATCTTCTGCGACGTGTGCCTAACTATTTTTATTATATTATTGTACGTACAGCCGTAGGAACACGACAGAAGGCTGCGTGCGCTGGCGTCTGCAATGCCTGTCATCTATCACTTCCGTCGGAGGAGCTCCCCAAGGAGGGAAGAAGATTTGGCAACGAGACTGGACTTGTACACTTCACCATGAATTCACTTAAAAGAATGGGGAAAGTTCATGTGTATGTAGAGAAATGAAAAATTTAGATGTCTCACTTTTGTCTTTCGTTGTTGCCGTGACTGTGAAAGCAGTTACACATATGTGGCTAACTACTTTTTCGCGTGTTCTTTTCTGCGGAATTCGCTGCCCGCTGCGCAGAAAAACAGGTGAAAAAAGTATTAGGCCTGGCGGAAAATAAACAAAAAACAATGTTTGAACTGGGGACAGAATGTTCATTTAATCGGAGTATGTGAGTGGATCAATCGTTCGTCCGGCAAGGCGCAACTTTGACGACTAAAAGTTGCCCGATAAGCTGTAACTGTGGGGATTAACAGTTGCTCTATAAGGTGTGAGTGTGAGGAATAAATGTTAGTCTTTTGGGGTGAACTGTGGTACTAACGGTTACTCACTAAGGTGTAAATGTGAGAACTAAATGTTAATCCCTTGAGGGGACTAACTGATAGACCTGGTGCCGTTAGTTTTTAAAGAGAATAATGATTGTAACAGCCCCATTAGTCCCCAAAAGGACGAACCACACCCTTTTAACATCCTTTTGTCTTAGAGTGTGATGTCCAACACCTTGTGGTGAAATGGACTGCCATGGCTGTCACAGGCTGAAAAATAAGGGCCGATCGAAGCGCAAGCCACTTACTGCAATCCTAAAAAATAAGAATAACGAAAACAGATTGAGGTTCTTGTGACGAGTATGAATCAGGACGATGTGCTCGATCTTACAAGATGTGGCTCCGCTGCTAAGGCTGAGCGACTGTCAGGCTAAATTTTCTGATTCACGAGGAACAGCAAAATGAAGGAAAACACCTCCGGATCACTGACGGTGGTAGAACTTGATCATGCCTATGTCGATTGGTTAAAAACGCGCAAAGTTCGGCGTTTTCTCCTGAACTTCAATGTTGCGCAAGTGAGCAAACGTTGCCACGAGACTCCCCCTAGAGAGATCTCAAGTTCTGGACCGACGACGGAGGTCTCCTTAGGATACGAGGGCAGCTCAGTTCATTGAGCATAATGGAATACGACACCCTGTCTTACCTACAAAACGGCATCACTTCGCTCTACTGATAGTGCAGTAGGCCCACCACAAGTCTCTTTACGTAGGCGCCAGGGACACTCTCATGCAACTGATCGAAATGTACTGGATTGTGTGCGGACGCGTCTCGGTGAGAACTTTTGTGCAAACGTTTTAGTGCGACGAGCATGGATGCAGCCATAGGACTTCTTCAACCTGACCGAACTACTAAAGCCGAGCTAATTGAAGTGATAGGTGTTGCCTTTGCTGGCCCTTTCTATGTAAAGAAAAGAAAGTGTTGGTGAGGGCGTACATTATACTTTTGTGTGTGTGGTGACAAGCGCAATGCATCTTCAGCTCGTGCCCAACTTGATTACTTGGTATTACTCGCAGACTTTTCGTCGGTTTGTAGCGCGTAAGCGGCTGTGTAAACTTGTTTACTCCTATAACGCCTCTGCTGTCAAACAGGAGTGGAAAGAACTCACCGTTCTTTGAAAGACCATGCGGCACCCCAACATGTTGGTTTATTTTGCCCGTTTGAAAATAAAGTAGACATTCATTGTCGAGCACGCCGCATCTTGTGGAAAGTTTTACGAGTGGCTGGTCCGCAGTGTAAAACAGCGCTAAAGAAAGTAACTGGACACCGATGTCTTGCTTCATTGAGCTGTCAACCATACTAACCGAAGAATAAGTGGTCATAAATTCTAGGCACCTCACCCACGTTCACGACGACCCCAATGACGGCTCCCCCCTCACACTGGCCAGCTCTCTGAACGAGAACGACTAACTACTTTGCCTGCGACCGGTGACCGAGCGCTCTAACCAGACCCAAATTCTTTACGAACGCTGAGAAATAACAGAAAACAGATGCTCAACGCATTTTGGCAGGTCTGGCACAACGAATGTCTGATACAGCTACACTCAGCGTATCTGACGAAGCAAGCCAAGGTGAGGGAAGTGTGGAAGCTTGGGCTAGTTGGTATGGCATGACAATAGTTATAGAGTGAGAACAAAACGACGGCACAGAGACAAGAAGAACAAGAATGACACGAGTGTCCTCCATGTTATCCTTGTCTCTGTGTCGTCGTTTTGTTCTCGCGCTATAAGTATCTTCAATGTGAGGGAGCTGAGGGTTGTAGACGTAGTGCTCGTACAAGAGAAGCTCCCGCGACTTTTGTGGAAAGCTGGAGTCATTGTTTCGCTATTTTCCAGTTGGGTCAGGGCAACATAATCTTGCAAAATCAGGACGCGCTTCCGTTCAGCGAGTCTAACCACTCGAATGGTCTGAGCTGTAGAATTAGTAGGCTCATTCAGCGGAGCAGTGTTTTGACTTAGCGTTTCCTCGCGTCTCTCTCTCTCTCTCTCTTCACTCCTCCAAAGTCGCCACTGTTATCTCAAGGTCAGGAGAGCCAGCGGCTGTGGAAGCGCAGAAATGGTGCTCTGTAGCCGACAAATGTGTTACGCTGCCACATTTTTGGCACCAAGGGTGGTGACTCGGGGTAGAGGGAGAGAGAACCGGCTGCCCTTAAGGGCGCCAACAGGAGCGCGAAAGACAATCCGGGAAGTTGCAATCAGAGGACCACAACGAACGGCTGCGTGTTATTGCGATAGCAATTATATTAACACTCTCGGCTGAATTTTGTCGCCAGCATCTGCGTCTACGTCGCCATTGCCGTCACTCAAGGTTTATGTATACGTATTTGCATATATGAAAGTGCAAGAAAAAAAATGCAGAAAAAGATCGTGGTGCGCAGAATCGAATACTTGGGTCCTCAGAATCGTGAATGCGAGGCCTTACCCACTGAGCCACCGAGGAGCACGTCCTTCAACGCTTGAACGGCAAGCTGTCTTTATTTACCACTTACCGCTGCTGACCGGCGTTTCGGGGAGTAGGACTTAACTATAGTGTTTTCAGCATTACCAGCAAGATGGCACAACTAGCACGCGTAGCAACGTCGCCACTACACAGTGGCGGCGCTTTCATGTCTCACGCGCATTTTGCCCCGCAGAAAGCAGGCGATCGACGCTCGTCGTGCGGCTTCATCTCGTGGTAGGAAGCATCATACGTCTTGGCTGACGTTCGGCTTTTACCGGAACAATTCTATTTTACTTACCGGGCGCAGAATGGTCCCTGCAATTGTTGCACAGTATACGTTTACGTAAATAGCGCTCTTTTCAGACACAGCGAAGTATCAACTCATACGCTTATTCGCGCTTATCTCCGCCTGAGATTACATTTCGTGTGTCATTTGTGCGTGACTAACGCGGGGAATGTTTCAATCTGCTGGCCATTCTGCAAACGACTTTCCGATTTGTTGCTATTGCGTTCATTGCTGCGCCTTTGCGGCAAAGCTGTGACTTCTTTTTCTTGAACGCTGCCTAACCTTTTTGTGTCCCGTAATGAAGAAGTTTTGGTGCGTCTTGTGTTTACATCGTTTGTAATTACCTTAATTACCAGTTTTACCTATCGAAGACATTCAACAACTATTTATGTGAGACATTAACAACTACGTGCTTCAGAGTCGGCGCTTAGCTTTCAAGCATCGCGCAGGACAATAATGATGTCTTTCTCTAAACATGACGTCAAATCGCTAACATAAGTTATTCACTGCTCACACATTCCAATAGCACTGGTCTAATAAAACTGTCAACGTTTCTTAATATTTTCCTCCACTTCCCTTTCTTTACCCTTCCCGAACGTTCCTATAGTGCTCTGGCACTTGCGTTTAGCGAAGTTTTGTGACTACGGCGTCCACCTGAGGTGAGTTTTAAACCCCTGTATTAGAATTTACGCTTTGATTTGTTCTGTTTTAGCGTCAGCTAAATGAAATGCGAACGTTTACATTATGTCAACTTGAACCGCAGTAAATAAAATATCGAGAAAGCGCTAACGTGCCAATTTCAGTGAAATTCCGGTTTCTGTAGTGGCGGCACTGCAGTTTGTTTTGAGCGAGAATATTCTAGTAAAGAGTTTAGTAAACGTCAGTTGTGCTTAAGCACCATCCGGTAAAGTTTATTTACAATGCAGTGTCCAGATTTACCTTGCTCGCGAGCAACAGCGCTTCATGTGCTGCTAATATTGATGTTCCTGTTGGCATTTTTGCACAACTGTCAACACTGGTTATATTAATCATATGCGGCTGTGTGATGTATATCTGTGCGTGCATTCGTATGTAGCTTTTGTTTCAGTTTGTAACGTATATCGCTCATCGAAAACTTCAACACAGCCACCAATATATATATATATATATATATATATATATATATATATATATATATATATATATATATATATTTATTTATTTATTTATTTAATTAGGCTTCGCATAACGTGATATCCTAGTGCACATAAGAAATACCAATTTTTTTTGTTGTGGGATGCTCCTGTTGTTGAGCTCTAGAAACGCTGATAAACGAAAAAATAATGAGACACGCCAGCGATACCACCCCATAATGATCCAGTGAAGGATACAACACACAACACACACATCAATAACGAGCGTGTCAGACTACACATTATCAAGAACAACCAAGAAACTACTCGTCTCTTTTTATTATCCGAAGTTTGCGTCCCTAATATTTCGCCACTGTATCAGCGCTTTTCCATGTAAATATTCTTTTGTTGTGTTTCTACCAAGTGTAATAGGCACAGTATTGCCAATAATGGTGTACAAGCAGCAAGATAGATTTATTTTGATTGATATGTAGGATTTAATGTTTCGAAATCACGATATTTATATGAGAGACGCCAAGCGGCAACATGGGAGAAGAGAAAATAAAGAAGAAAGAAGTTTGGTACGAGCAGTCGAATAAACATGACGTGCTTAGTGTAGGGCTCAGGTTCTTTAATACAAGACATCATTTCTGGTGCCGAAATTCTCTTGACACGCCCTTCTAGGTTTTCTGCTTCTTATGGCGTCGTTGGAGCGGCTGCGCAAGAACCGTGACGTCATCAGGGCTAGCGCACGCGCACTATCACGCTCCTAGCGGACACACTTCAGGCCAACGTTCGCAATGCCAGTCAGGCCAACTCGTACGTTGCCTACCACACTCAGAAGAACGCCGAACTGATCACCTAAATAAAGACATCTTCGATTCGACTGACGAAGATGCCTACGAGTAACAACTCGAGGACGCCGAACAGTACGACCGAAGGGTCTCTTTCAGCATGTCTCGAGCGTGGTTTTTCCTCCGAAAGGCTGCAATCGAGGCGACAGTAACGATTGCTTTGAGGTTGGCAGCTACATCACCAAATGCTGATGTCGGTAGTGCCAGCGCCTCAGCCCAGAGTGAGGGCAGTGACTCTTCTCGAGTAGCTGATGCGACACCCAGTCAAGGACCGATGCCTTGTCATCGCACAGTGGTCCTGCCGAAACTCCAGATTCTGGTGCTTTCCGGCACACTTCGCGATTGGCAGTCCTTCTAGAATCACTTCTCTGCAACGATACAACAAACGAAAAACTTCTGTAGAAAGAAACGTTCAAGTACCCTGCAGTCATACTGGAATGGTTCAGCCAAGCGAGCCATCGAAGGCATTCGACTGATGAAGGCGAATTGGCATATCGCTATGAACACTCTGACGGAGAAATTCGGTAGGCGTGACTTGCTCATTAACGAGCAAGTTGACCATTTCCTCGCCTTGGCACATGTCAAGTCTTCAGCCGAAGTTGAGACCCCTCGGCTGGTATATGACAACATCCAGTTTGGAGTGTCTGCATTGAGTGGTTTGGGCGTCTCAGCTGACTAGTACGGCGTTGTCCTCAACTGCGTGATAATATAATGCCTGCCTTATGACATCGCGATACCTTATCGCCAGAAGATTTAAAGAAGTAACGCAGGATGCGTCCGCTATGGCGATCCATGAAGAGAGGGCTCCGCAGGCTGTAGAAGTACTTAACTTCCTGCGCATCCAGACTAAAATCAATTGGTACGGCAGGTAAGGACAAACTTTGTCAGCTTTCTTGCGTTCGCTGCTGAAAAACGTCGTTCAACGTCCACCAGAACCAGCGGGACATGTGTCAACAACGTCCGCACTAGCTGCCGAGTCGAGGTTACGGAAGAAGCTTGCTGCTTAAGTGACTCTTGTCCCACCATTGCGGAGTGAAACGCACAATACTCATGCTTTAGGAGCGACTGAAACGTTTTATATATACTGCGAGGGTTGTACTGATACGTTAACCTATCAATAATTTCACTCCATTTGCTCCCCTAACAAGCATACCAGCTTAATCTTTCTTTTATGCAGTTGGATTTGTACAGTGATAGGTTGCAACATTTCACTACTAGTGGTTATATTGCGTTGGCTGCCTCCTGGTTTCATTGCTGAGCAGGGGCGCCTCACAGGCACGTATTGCATTGGATTGTTGTGGAAATGTTAGGAGCGCGTCGTTCCTCATTTCAATACGTGGATAGCAAATTTGTGGCTCACGCAAAAGATTGTGGACTATAGCGCCCGTCTGCACCGATTTCCTGTTTGAGACACCATGGTGCTCAGGCATTATTGCCAACGCCGGTGCTTTTTTCTTGTTGCCCTTTTTGTGCAAAGTGCTGCATCATCGCATAATACCTTGGAGTACTGTGCGCCATGGTTGAATAAATAATTCAATCACTAAGAAACAGTTATAATGGTACGAGCGGTTAATGTTTCATTGAAGCGGCTTTGGCCTCCGGAAACATGCTTGTTGTGTTGCAGCAAATGTAAATATCGCCCCTGTTTTGTCACATAAAATCATATTTTGCAGATCATTGGATCACAGGTTATTCTTTCATTCATTTTCGTGTTACTCGCGTACTCGTAAAATGATTTATTTGCTTTTTGGTTGCAAAGATACCATTTTGGGCTCGATATAGCAAACGCCTGTAGTAATTTGTTTCGAACGCTATACATGAAACGTGCTCGCAGTCCTGTGTGTATTTTTACGCATCTAAACATCCTCTCAAATCAGGTGTGGTCGCTTACACGCTCGAACAATGTTTTTCAATGCATGCGAATTTATCTGCACTCAAAGACAGTTGTGCAAGATAGCCTTTAAAGCTATGAATTGGAGTATAACACGACCTATCAGCACTACACGCTTGCAAGTCTGACATAACAGAGACGCCATACCATGCTACTCGTCACTTCAAAAGTGACTTCAATCTTTTTTCGTCTCACGATACCAATATTTAAGTGGCCGTACTGTTCTGTAAGCTTTTTACGCACTCACTTGTTTTAATCAATTTAAGAGACAGTTTGCTTTGCAGAATAAGCAATAAAAATATGCTACCTATATTGGCATACTTGATCGCGAAAAGTACGCGTACATACGCTGAAATTGTATATATATTGACATATGGCAGCATTTATATATATGTGTGATTGATCTTAAAGTGGTCTCGGTAAGTGTATGCGCTCGAAAATACTAAGTTGAGGTGATTCTGCTGAATATTATTGCGTGTTTTAACGAATAACCGCACGCTGTGCTCGAACCCCATCTCTCAACGTTCCTTGTTTTTGCCCATGTCAACATCTCGCTTCGTTCTCTGAAATGCGCAAAATACTGTACATCCATTTACATAAAACAATTGAAGAACGCAATAATTAAACAAGCGGCAGAAAAACGTCACAGAATTGCACTTGTTTCCCCCCATTACTCTGCGCACCAGGCACCTTGAAGCAGCGAAATGGCAGACCTTGAACCGCAAGTAATGTAGGAGACGACGTCCCGTTTTGCTATGGCAACCCAATGCCGTTTGCCGTATTTCCCAATGCGTTTGCCGTATTGCCCAATGCCGTTTGCCAAGAATTGCCGTTTTTTTTGTTTGTTATATCAGCACTCCTACTTTGTCGACCTTAGTGTTCAGTGTATAAAGTGTACTGCTACTTAATAGAAGGTCGTGAGTTTGAACCGGCCATGCTGGTTGCTTTTCGGGGGAAGCGAAATGGGAGAAGCCCGTGCACTGTGCGATATCAGTGCACATTACAAAATGCCAGATGGTCAAAATTTCCGGAGCGTTCCACCACGGCGTCTCGCACAACCATGTCGGGGTTTTAGTCACTTGCCACCCCAGAAAATATTACCACTTATAAAATTATTATAATGAAATTAATAAAGCTAGTATAATGAAATGTTAGCATGTTATTATATTATTATTATTATTATTATTATTATTATTATTATATTTGTGCGTAAATGCACGGCTATTGTTTTTGCTGCTAGCATGCTACATCTCATACCCGATTTCCGAAATATTTGCAGACAACCAGCTCTATTCCTTTCAAAAGCTTGCAGGCTAAGCAGCGGAACTATAGTGGCGCCAAATGTGAAACAAAAGGTCAAGGCCCCCTGCTAATTAGAGAAACACCAGTGGTGTTGTGAAGTTTCTACATCAACCAGAAGACACAGAAGTTCCGAAAGTTCTGGCTAGGGGACCGAGGTTCATTCAGTCTGGACCTTACAAGAGCTTTGGTGGTTCAACATGCGTGTAGCGTGAAAATAGTCGCGCGAAGAACAAAAGTGGGGCCAGCCCGTACAGAATAAACAGCCTGTCATGATATTTGAAGATGCACAGAAGCAAGATAAAGACCACTGTTCCCTTTTTTTTTAGGAAGGAAAACTGTGGCTTCTTAATGCAGATAAGAATGAAGGCTTCACATGAAATCAACAAAGAAAATGCCAGGCACGCCATGCAAGAAAATTTCACTCGGTAAAAGTTTTAAGCCCACAAGGTGAAGAATCCGGCAGTCATCCCCTGCGGGTAACTCGGCCGCGAAAACGCAGGAAACCCTATTAGTGAGTGCTAATAACAGACGAAGCATATTATTCACAACGAATACCCACAAAGAACATGTTCCGTTCTAATGAATTGTTAGCGATGTTATCAAAATGAGCCGTTAGTAGATGTTCGTTCATGTCACTTCTTCTCTTGGTGCTGTTGACGTCGTTTTCGAGCCGTTAAACTTACGCCATCTACCAAGAAAACTATTTTAATAGCCTCAGTGCATGCTTGAGGTATATGCGTAGTAAGGTTTAGAGGAAGCACCGTAAGTGTAGCGCAGTCTTTCTAGCCCTGTGTGACTAGCAGTATTTATTTTCAAACTTGCCATTTCAGAACACGTCAGTCACTTTTGTTTCTTATGTTGATTCGGTAGTGAACACAAGAAGAACAACAATAATATTATGTTTATATTATATATTTTTCGATAAACATGTATCTGCATGTCTGCCATTAATTCGGACATCAGGTATGTCATGCAGCACGCTAGCAGTAAAAAATATTCGTGATTTCCTCCACAGTTTAGCACAAATATTCTTGCTCAGTCGCTTCACTTACCCGTAAGAAGGTCCAACCACTCCGATGAAGGTGATAATTTCACCCAGAACATTGTCTAAAAGAGCCACATTTTTTAAAGCCTACAGACGAGTTCCTCGTTAAAAGTGCGCTTTGGTTCCGGATAAGAGTCAAGATAACATCCTACGTGAGTTCACAGAAGCCTTCCTTATAAAAAGAAAGGACCTAATGTTTATTAGCGAGCACTCAAAAACAGAGCGCGAATGTCTGTATGCAAACAATTCAGCTCCGGCATTTCTTAGGATGTCCCGAAAACGACACGATAGGCACCAAAAGCGCTCTGCCAACGATATGATGTTGCCACCTGGCAGTGGCCATGGGTTCTGCGCCAGCTCATGTTTCCTGACGGCCCTATGAGATGGCGTCTTTATCTCATGCACCGCACTCTTTATTTTATCGATGCCAGTCGTGTGTGGCCGATTCAAACTATAAAAGATGCTGCTTGAGCCAAGGTAATACATAATCGACCAGTTGCAGTGAAGCACGCAGGTATGCAGTCGCTTTTTAGCTAAAAATACATAATCACGTACAGCTTCTATCAGATGTGAATAGTGGTGCCACAGTGTGAGCCAAGATGTATTCCAGCATTTTGACAAAAAATATTTTGTTAGTAGGTGCCCGTTTATGCCACTTCTTGTATTCGTCTGGGTGGCGCCTTATTATTTCCGTAAAAAAAAGCAGCGAGGCTGATAGAGGTCAACAAATTGCAAATCAGAGGTACATTATTTGGCACAAATTTACAAACTTCATTTCAGCGTCTTATACCAAAATGGACATTTTATTCTTCAAGTTTTTATTTGTCTTACTGCTATGATACACCACGAGAAGTTCCAGCGTGGCATTCTTTATGCTTTTGACCGGGACCCTCATCTCGAAAGAGTGTCTCTCGGGGAAGCATGACCTGCTATTCGCAGACTTACGTGCCCATCCCATCATTTCTTAAGCAATACGCGCAGTCCCTCAATAGGTTCTTTAAAAACTATGCGGAGGGTCGAATGCAGTTTCCTAGTTAAAGCTACATCCTCAACAAAGGCAGATAAATTAGCGAACTGTTGCTAATTTATCTGTTTTAGGCGCAGAGCTCACCCTAAGTGTCCATAACTGCTAACAGGGATAGAAGAACGTTCTTTGCTTTCTGTGCTCCTGCAAATTAGGTTTTTCTAGCCGTGAAAAGCTATTTACAGTGTTGAGGAAAACATCGCCTGTGACGCATGACAGCAAAAAGTGGCGTAACGGTACTGAATGCCGACGTTTCACTGTCACCGTGGTGGACTGAACCAGCCAGGATGTGCAAGCGTGGCAAGGGCCACCTTTACCACAGCGTGGCATAGGAACCGACGAGCATGTGAGTCAACCTGGTTCTACCAGGGTTTCTTACATCAGGGCATCAGTTGGACCAACACTCATTTTGGAGGCGATAAGGAAACCTGAGGATATGTCAAACGAAGTAAGCTCTGCGAAAACGGCGAGAGTGGAAGAGCATACGGACAACATGCAGGAGGGGACATCGACCTACTCATTTATTGATGAAGATATTGAATCTAATGAGGTAGCAGATCCTTTCACTCAAGTGACGTATAAAAAGAGTAGATTTGAGAGAATTCCTGTGGTATTCCGATCAATAGAGGAAACGAGAACCTTCTGCAAAGTAAACCCAAACGTTGGAGCATCGGAAATTGTTGCACTTGCTAAAGAGAAAGTGCGTTCTTTCCAAGTGAACAAAGATGGAAGTTTCTCAGTCACTGTTAGCTCTCTTGCTTCAGCCAAAAGCTTGTTGTCTTGTGCGCAGGTGGCTGGCTTGCTGGTAAAGCCATGCATTCCGGAGTCTTACATGTGAAATGTAGGCAAAATCAGACATGTGCCTCTAGAGTACACAGAAGAACAACTTACAGAAGATTTAAGAGAGGTAGGAGTGATGTCGGCTAGACGACAGACTCGTTACATACGACAAGAAGATGGCATTGTAGCGTCGCACCCACTGAGAAGTGTGATTTTACAATTCAGATATGACAGACCTCTTCCAGAGAAAGTATTCCTTCGATTTACAAGCCATCCAGTTGAGGAATATCTGGGCCCAGCAAGACGCTGCTGTAATTGTCAGAGGTTTGGACATTTGGAAAAAAATTGCCGAGGAACAAGGCGCTGCGAAATATGCGCCGAAGCCCACCATCACAAGGACTGCAAATCGATAACATAACCTAAAGAGAGAGAGATAAAGATGCAAGGAAAGGCAAGGAGGTTAACCAGACACACATCCGGTTTGCTACCCTGCACTGGGGAAGGCATGAAGGGGAGAAAAGAGGTTGCAGAGAGATGAGAAGGTACGCACAATCACGAGCTCACTCGGGGAGAACACACAGTCTAGAGGTGGTCGCTCAGGTTTGTTGACTTTAAGTAAAGTAGCAGTGCTTTAGTCACTTTCTGCGCAACTCAGGCAGATGCCCAAGGTCTTAGTATCTTCTGCACACAAATGGTCCGGGGTCAAAGTGATTCAAAACCATCCGGAGCTGGCATCGTTGTGTGTCGTAGCAAGCGCAGCTGCACAGGACGTGTTCGATGGTCTCTTCAGCTCCGCAATAGTCGCATGTAGGAGTGTCTGCCATACCAATGCGAAAGGAGTACACCTTTGTGAATGCAAAACCTAATCAAAGGCGGCATAACAGTGTCGCATCGAAGCGGGAAAGTTGTGATGGTAGCTTTATCTTAAGCGAAGGATCCAGTTCATAAAATTGACACCTTTGGAAGCTGGTAGACGACCAGAACGTGCGTGTGAGATCTCGAGCCAGCAGGTACAGTTGTCTCGCTGCATCATTTCTTGATAGAGGAATCGGGGCTACACGGGTTCCTTCATGGGTTGAGTGGGCTGCATCATCGGCTAATTGATTTCCGGTAATACCGATATGTCCAGGCAGCCATTGATATATATCATGCCCTCGTGCTATAGCTTCATGATGGCAATGTCTTACTTCTTGTACCAATTGTTCATGACTCCTCCTACGCATGGTAGACTGCAAACTCTGAAGCGCTGCCTTCGAATCACAGATTATGACCCATTTTCCTGGACGTTCTTGAACGAGATAATGTAAAGCAACCCTTTAGCAGCAAGCTCTGATGCCTTAGTTGTAGTTACATGCGGCAACTTAAGCTTGATTGTCATTGCTGCAGCCGGAATAACAGCGGCACCTGATGAGCTGCTGGACGAGACGGACCCATCAGTGTACATCTGCGTTCGGTCCAAGTACAACTCATGTAGTAATACCAGTGTTGCTTGCTTCAATGCTACTCTGGAGTGATTGCTCTTCTTTTTGATACCCGGAATTTCTAGAGGTACTTGCGGCTGGTCGAGGCACCACAAAGGACATGCCATTCTCGCAGCTTGCGTATATCCTGAGGGAATGCTGTTTAGGTGCTTGGCTATGACGTCTGAAATCGTAGCACGTGGTCTCTCGGAAGGTAGAAGGGCCAAGTGGTGGTTGGGGACACGGCTAGCATGTCGAATGTGCGCTCTGAGGCAATCCACAGCTCTATATGTCCTGACCGGGTGGTCTTTGGCAAGCATAATTGTGGCATAAGTAGAAGCGCATCGGGGCAGTCCGAGGCAGATACGCAGTGCCTGACTCTGCCAAGTCTTCAATGAATGAGTGTTGGATTTGCAAGTGTTAGTCAGTACCGGCAAGCTGTAGCGCAATATACCCAGCAATAGGGCCCTGTACAGCTGTAGCATGGAGGCCACAGAAGTTCCCCATGCTTTCCGGCACATGAATTTCATTATATGCACAATAGATTGCAGTCTCTTCTTCAAATGCGCACAATGCGGGCTCCACGAAAGACTTTTCTTGATTATTATGCCCAGGAAACGATGCGTCCGTGCATATTTGACACTCTGCCCATTGATGCAAACAGGGTATGGCATCATTGATTTGCGTGTAAACGCCATCAACGCGCACTTCACAGTTGATATAGTTAGGCCTTGTTTCTTAAGGTAGGCTGTTGTGAGGGTTGCTGCCCGCTATATTCGTGCACGCACCTGAATGCGAGTAACTGCAGCACTCCAGAGTCAAATATCATAGGCGTATATGGATAGGCACACCCACTTTGGCAGTACCTTCACTAGACCAATGAGGGCAACATTGAACAATGTGGGGCTTAAAACACCTCCCTGAGGTACTCCGCAGTAGGTGTAATGTTCAGCAGTTGTACCCTCATATCTTTGCACAAAGAATCACCTGCCAGTTACATAATCTTTTATCCATTGAAACATTCGTCCACCAATGCCCATTACTGCGAGAGAAGTGAGGATGGCATCGTGAGCTACATTATCCTATGCACCCTTCACGTCAAGAAAGAGTGCCACTGATATGCGCTTGCGACTTTTTTCTTGCTGAACAAATGTCAATAAGTCAAGGACACAGTCGATGGAGGAGCGGCTCCGACGAAAGCCTGCCATGCAAGATGGGTATTTGGTGTATCGTTCCAAGTACCACTCGAGACGAAATAGAACCATTCTTTCCATCACTTTTCGAAGGCAGCTTGCGAGGGCAATAGGGCGATACGCTGTCAAGTCCAATGGTGATATTGCCGATTTAAAAAGTGGTATTATTCGACTTATTTTCCATTCTCGGGGAACACTGCCGCTGAGCCAGGAGTTGTTGAAGCATGTTAAAAGCTATTTTCTGGCTTTTTGTCCAAGGTGTCCCAACGCACTATAAGTAATACAATCAGGACCTGGTGATGGCATGCGCTTAGAAGCGACTAACTCACCTTCCAGTTCTTTCATGGTGAATGGAATGTTTATTTCTGGTACTCGCGTCTCAGGAACGATCATGGCGTCGATGCTCTCGTTCATAATATTCCCGGCAACTCTCGTGCAAAATTCTTCAGCCACCTCGAGTTCTGTTTTTTCATGATGGAGTGCCAAAGCTTCAAAAAGATGCCGTTGTTGCGGACAGGAGCGAAGATCACAAACTGTTCTCCAGATATATGACAGTGGTTTATGAGGGTCTAGAGATTCGCAGAATGCTTTCCAGCGTTCGCTCCCCAGCTTGTAAATGCGTCGTTGAATCTTTTTCTGGAGCCGTCTCTCTTCCCTCAGTTCGTAAAGTTATTTTTGCGTCTGTATCGTCGTTCAGCACGCCTTCGTATAGCTCGTAATCTTTCCAGTTCGATGTCAAACTGTGTTATTTTAGACGAAAATGGTAATTTACTTTTGGACGCTTGCATAGCTTCCACTATGGTATTTTCCAGGCTGCAGGCGAGGCCTTCTTGGCAAGCGTCCTCAACACGCGATGTAAATATTGACGAGTCAGTGCCAATTACAACACCGGAAAAGAAATTTTTTATGATACCATCGATCGTCACGTAGGTGGGTATGTGATCACTCCCATGAGTCTCAGTATCGGAAAACCATTTAACTTTTTGAGATAAGCACCGTGACACCAATGTCAGGTCAAGGCAACTGCCATACGTGAGACCCCGCAGATACGTTGGGGTACCATCTTTCATGATGGAAAGGTCGTAATAGGAAGCGAATGTAACAATGTTCCGGCCCCTGGCATTCATCCCATTGCTCCCCCAAAGCATGTGATGGGCGTTGAAGTCACCGGTGATGATCCAAGGCCCATCGGTCCTCATTAGGATGTCTTTTAATCTGTCGAAGTCAAATCGTGATGACGAAGATATATATCCACCAATAAGCGTGAACGAAACTGCATTCTTCTTTACACAGACACACGTACTGATTGTCGTCATTTGAACTTAATGGGTGTGAAAGATAAGTCAAGTCTGTGTGAATGTAAACAATTACTTTGCTTCGTTCTTGGCAAGCGGCTGAACAAAATTCTTCATAACCGGACAATCTATAAGGCGTTGATACGTTTGGTTGACATAGGACAAGTATAGGGAATTGATTGGCCCGAACAAATTGGCGAAAGTCCTAGATACGGGACTTCATGCCTCTAGCATTCCACTGAAAAATCCCCGCACTTTTAACTTCAGTGCGGAAGATGAGATTTTGTTGAGCCATTGTGCTTATACGACGTTAGCAAGAACTGTATTCAGTGCATCATTTTTTTTTAAATTTTTTTGTAATTTCTCTTTCTCTTCACAACATTTATTTTTAACATCTTTCATTCCCCTCACCCCTTTCCCCAGCACAGGGTAGCCAGCCAGTCTAAGAACTGGCTAACCTCCCTGTCTTTCCGCTTAAACTTTCTTCCTCCTCCTCTCATCCTCCAGTGCATCGAGTATTTGCAGCCAATGGAGATTGTATGCTGCTCAGTAGCGTGCGAATCGTGGCAATTAATGATTGCACGATTGCTATCACTTGCCTGGTCTTGGTTGGAAAGATCTCGAACCACGTCACAGACTGGCCGTCATGAAATCCCTTCGGTTGGCTTGATGCTGCTTCCCTTTGAAGTGCAGGACACTCTATCGCAGTTAGGGTATGCTTACTGGCTTTGTCCTTTATAGCCTTTCCCCCGGCATGCGGTCTGGAAGGCAAAGGAGGTGGTACTGATGAGGGATCTGGCAAACGTGTCGAGGAGGTAGCAGGCGTCCTTGAACACCGACGTCGACGTGAACGACGCCTTCGGACTTTAGCTGCGGCTTCTCGATGATATGAGTGATCAGGCACCATCTCCTTCAAGATGGCAATTTCCTTCTGAATCCTCGGGCAGGCCTTCGATGTGGATTCATGGGATCCATTGCAATTAGAGCATTTCTTGACAGTTGCAACGCACTCATCCACTTCATGGGGCTCGGCGCAGCGGTGGCATACCACAGAATTCTCGCAGACGCTGCTCACATGTGCACGTTTCATGCATTTACGGCACTGGAGAGGCTTTGGAATGAAAGGCTGCACACCATGTCTGAAGTACCCCACATTCACATGAAAGGGGAGTGATGTGCTCTTAAACGCAATCTTCACACAGCGAGACTTGCCTAGCCGGGTGACGTCAAGAATTGAAGTATGAGTTGTTGACTTGACAAGAAGTTGCAAGTCATTATTGGAAATAGCCACATCTATGTCGCAGATCACGCCAGTTACTACATCGAATTCCAAGGAAACATGACAGCGCACCTGGTTGCCGTCCAAGTCAGTTACACTGCGCGGAACGCCCAATGCACTTGCGTGCAAAACGTCAACAGCCAGTATATTCTTTCTGGCGTTCACTCTTATGTCCGTGATCTCATTTGGCACGAGCGTTTCCGGAGACCTCGACACAGACTGTCTGTTAAGGCTTTTCATGCTGACGGTAGGAAGTGCAGGCAGAAACAGGATGGTGTAAGTGTTCGATTTGGGCGCTTCACTTACAGTGTGAATAGTTGAGGATGAGGATGTCCTTATGTTCCTCTTCTTCGCTTTGTGGCTCAGCACAGGTTGGAAACCGTCATCTGAGAAGTCCTCACTGCTGAGATAGTAAGCATGAGTATCTTCACTGTCGCTGTCACTCGCTTGTCCCATCCGCTTCCTGGAGGTGGCCGCTGCTGACGCCGCTGGTGCCGGCAGGCGCCCAGTGTGGTCTACATCCATCCCCTCCAAGGGGGCAGCGAAACCCTATCAACAGACTTGAATTACCACTGAAATACGCCGGAGTTAGCAAAAGTAGCTCCTATTCAAAACACACTTCTTCGTCTTCCATAACACAACCTAAGTGTGCCAATTGCAAGGGGCCCCACGCTGCGTCGTTCTCTGATGCCCACAGAACAAGGCGGCTTCTCTTCAATATCAACATGACATCATCTACAGTCGCACGCAACAGCATGACGCGCCTGAGCCTAACATGAACACCATGAACCCAGCACGGCTTCCTCGGCCGAGAGCACCTAAGTGCCAGGACCATGTAATGACGTACGCGCAAGCTGCAAGAGGACAACGCAAGCAAGGGGAAAGTGCGGAGACATCAACAAGTCAGCAGCAAGCTCGACAAGAGTCTCAGGAGGGACCTCAAGAGAAAAGTAACCACGTGGATAACATCCGATAAAGCACTAACACATCGCCTCCAGTAAGTGTAACGCAACCAGAAAAATCTTGTGTGTCGGTAGCTCATATTGTCATACCAATGTTATTCTCGGCTTTAAAAGCCACACTAGCCGCGATCCCCCAGGCTAACAACCTTCCTGAGGTCAAAGCCATCTTGTCGATTGAACAGGTAGTGTTACAATTAGCCACAACAGTCACTGCGCAGGCAAAACATGAATAATTGTTATCAAAATGTCGCGATCTTCCAATGGAATGCGAATAGTATTCGCCCTAAGTCTGCAGACTTCTGAAACTTTGCGGCTCAGAGCTTGTTTTCAGTGTTATGTAATACAGAGGCCGGGGTAGACACTACTTTTCGGTTGTCGAATTACGTTGCGTATATGTCCTCTAGATCTACATGACCGAGCAGAGCGATGATATGTGTGAGAAAAGATCTGCCATCAGTACAGTTGAATGCTACATCATCGGATTATCCAGATTATATAGCATGTGAGTTAGCTTTGGTAGAGTGAATATGACAGTAGTCAGCGTTTATCTCCAGCCTTCCACACATATCTCGCTTTCTGCATTGACAGCACTTTTCCGGACGTACACGAAAGCTGTGATATATTGCGGAGATTTCAATGCTCACAATGTCATGTGGGGAAGTGCGTATTGCGATCGTCGCGGAAAGGACCTACAAAAAGCAATTCAGGATAGTTCATTATGCTTGTTAAATGAGAGTTCAGTGACGTTCCTACGGGGTTTCAGTTACTCGATTTGCCTAGACCTCACGCTCTGCTCACATGATATTGCGTTTGGGGCGTCGTGGCGAACATACATTTAAACAAGGGGTAGTGATCATTTACCTTAAATGATCACTACCCCTTAAAGAATTAAATAATTTTCTTGCAGTGTACCGACAGGGGACAGAAGCTGGTCCTGATGGCATAACATATGCAGCATTAAAAAACTTGGGTCCTGTGGCCACATATACTTTGTTGAAGATATTTATTAATGCATGGACAACAGAGTACCTTCCACCCTCCTGGAAAGTTGCAAGAGTGGTCCCAATTCTCAAACCCGGAAAAACGTTTTTTATCTTTCCGTCCTGTCAGCCTGACTAGCTGTCCTAGCTGTCTTTGTAAACTTATGAAAAAGTTGATAGACGCTAGACTTCAGTGGTGGGTGGAATGTACGAACGTGCTTTAAGAAAATATGGCAGGCTTTCGTGAACGTCGCTGCACCATGGATGCCATTCTAGACATTGTAACTTATGCAGACCATGAGAGGAGCCTTGGAAGAATTGTCATGGCAGTATTTTTGGATATAAAGCGAGCATTTGACACAACCAGCCACGCTCATGCACTACTAGGTTTAATTCAGTTGAGAATAGTAGGCAGGACATCAAGATTTATTGCAGAATTTCTAAGAGACAGGAAAATCTTCATTGACACGGCTGACGGTAAAAGGAAAGAGCATGAAGTTAGTCAAGGAGTCCCACAGGGTAGCGTACTAAGCCCAATTTTATTTATTTGCGTTATGGCTGAAATATCCCATATCTTACCTACTTGTTCGAAATATTCCTTATATGCAGATGATCTGCGCATTTGGGCATCAGACACGAGGATTCAAAAAGTTCAGCAAAAACTTCAGGATGAGCTGACAATAATCAATGGCTTTTTTAAGAGCAGAGGCATGATTCTTTCTCATGAGAAAACATCTGTACCTCCGTTCACAAGGAAATGCCTTAAGAAATTCAAACTTCAGATAGACTCTCAGCGCTTACAATTTGTGCGGCAGCACAAATTTTTAGGGCTTATTTTAGACAGACTTCTGTCTTGGGCACCACAGATAAAATCATTAGAGGACAAAGTCAACTTTCTAATCAATATATTACGGCGACGGACCAGAGTAAGGTGGGGTAGTTCATGTTCTTCTTTATTGCGTGTACATTCAGCAATTATTCGACAAAGAATAGCTTACTCTTCCCCGGTTTTACATAGAATATCACGTAATTTAGAGGACAGGATTCAAAGATTGTTGGCCAGAAACCTTCGTATATGTCTCGGTGTACTGCGAGCGTCTGCCGGTGCTTTAGTAATTGCGGAGTCTCGTCAACCGACTTTCCATGCTATGAGATTTACGGAAACTTGCCGGCATGATCTTCGGTTGGCAACTCAACACGCTAATCATCCCTTATACCGAGCTATTTAGGAGAGAACAGCTGCAAGAATGCATAAAAATATACTAGAATTCAAGAGTTTACTGCCTACGCACGAATACTGGCATCCATGTGCATCCCATCCACCATGGCGACTCTCTATCCCAGATATTACAACTTCGATTCCGGGAATAAATTGTAAGAACAATCCGTCCATAATCGTAATAAAGCAATTAACTTTAACACTTCTTTACACTAACTATAAAGCCTATATTCACGTGTACACCGACGGATCATGTCTGAATCAAAGCTCTACGTCGGCATTTTTGTACCTGCATACCAAGCGAGAAACGCTTTTAAACTCGGCCATTTCACAACATCCACAATGGCAGAACTCTATGCAATAGTCTGTGCTTTACGCTTCATATGTTTACTGCCAGGTCCACTTCGATGGGAAGTTATCAGTGACTCACAGTCCTCATTAGTTTCTTTGAAAGGAATCAGCTCGGGAAACAAAGCTAGTGAGCTCGCATATGAAATACAGAGGACGTACGCTATAGCAAAAGATTTAAACCGCACTATAATTTTCCAGTGGGTGCGAAGCCACAGTGGAACCAATGGAACCACAGGAAACGGCATGGTGGATCATATTGCACGTGCAGCACATGAAAAAAACAATATATCACTGCTACCTCTATCGATGAGCGATGCACGTTGTCTTATAAATAAGATGAGCTGTCACCTGTCTAAGGAAACCTGGTTCGAAAATGGTGCGCAAAACTCTCTGTTGTATAACAATGATCCCGGTATAGAATTGAATATTCCGTTAAAGGTTAGCCGATCAGTAGAAACAGTCATCGATAGGCTTCGACTTGGTAAAGCCTACACGAAGGCGTTTCTGTACAGAATAAGGAGAGCTGGCAGTCCCACCTGCTCATGTGGAGAAGCTCAAGAAGACGTGGAGCATATTCTTCTGCAATGTAAAAATTATGATTTACCTTGAAAGAACCTTTTTCAAAACTCAGTTTTTTGGATAAGCGACCTTCATCAATTGCGAAAATCTTGAGTCCGTGGCCAAAAGGAAAGCTACAAGCCACTGCAGCTCGTGCCGTCGTTCACTTTCTGGAGGAATCATAAATAGCTCAAAAAAACTAAACAAAAAAAACAAATGTTAACCGCAGTATGTTTCAAAACAGTATTTTCCTACTTCACTACGATATTTTTGTGAAAAACTTTCTGAAAACTTGTCAGTATTTATGCGACAAGATCACCTTAGACGTTCTAGTGAACTTTCACGTTTTTGTGTGAACACGTAAATTGGCGTGATTCCTTGTGTGGATTTCTTTGTTTTGTTTTTTTACAAACTCAGTTTGGTGCGGACGCAGTTCTACGCAGTGTGGACTCGTTTCTGTGTGGCGTGGACGCTCAGTGTGGAAAAACGTGAACCCATTGTGTAAGTGTTGTGCTATGTACATATGTATAGCCTTGTATTTGCTACTGAATAAGAGGAGAGGAGTAGCCAGCGCCATGCATTGACACAAACCTGTTCTTAGATACATTTAATAAAAAAATGCTAACAGCAATAAAACAAAATTTCCTCAACTGCTTGGTTACGATGTTGCCACCGTACTGTCCTTTTCAACATGAGATATGCGTTAAAAATATTCGCCAACACTGACGACCATCGCCAAAAACATTGCACAACTGTATTCATGCAGTCAGTTCTAGAAAAACGGACACAACAACGCTTGCTTTTATTGAAGTTGAGCGCATTCATCATAAGACCTGCGCAAGAGGCATACGTTTCTCAGATGGCAGTCGATGAGCTGCCGGTCAGATGACGAGTGAATTATTAGGTTGTGCAGCCTGAACCACTTTATTTTTTGAGGGGACGTCTTTGGCTATTAGGAATTACGTTTTAAGCATGGCGGGAAAAACAAAATTCGCGCGGTTTATTGCATACATAGCTCCGAAGTCTGGAACCACCTCCAACATGCACCTCTTTTCATTCTTTGTTGTGTTAAATTGTGTGCGACGAAGAGAACAATCCTAGATGTGTTCCCGTTCTTTCATCCTCTCACAGCGAGGGCACTTTCCGGTGCAATGGGGGATTTCAACTAGTAGGCCAGTGCTTATACATATAATTATTTTTTTGTTTACTTATTTATTTCATGAAATGCCCATAATGCCTTCATAGGCAGTACAGGGGGGAATACATGAAGTGCATATTACAAAGCAGTGGTTACATGAAAAAACACAGAAACATGACCATAACTATCTCGTACATCCCAACATAGTTAGGTCTAAAAAATGACATGATGTAGCGCCTGAACAAATGATGCATTTGGACTAATGCTAAGAATGTGTTGAATATGGTGTTTTTTTCACAGTGTGCGTGTAAGTTCCAGTAGAAAGAAAGAACGCCAGGCCTGCGTGGAACACGCAGCACAGTCACAGTGAAAGCTTAAAGAGCGGTTTTTTAGAGCCTTTTTTGAATACTCTTTGGGTAACTGCTTCAAGTACACTTTTTAAGGACCCACTACGCCACAATTAAGCAAAAGGTTTGTGTAATAGGCCAGCATTCACTCTGCTATACTTCGTCATTCTTCAGAGCAGCTTGGTATCCTGTACACAATTGCTATAAAGTTTGTGCAATTTGTTATGCAGTAGATGATGACGATAAAGAATTATCCCTGAAGTGAGTATGCGCCATAGTTATTAGCCGAATCAGAACAAGTTTTGTAATAGGTAGGAGAATTGGACGACCCACGCTGTGCGCAATTGACGTTCTTTGATGCCTGGTTGTTCGTTTAATGTTCTAAAACGCTTCATTACTCATATTACCGCAACTCTTTTCCCGACATCAAGCCTGCCTAAGGCCAGCTTGGAAATGATTTCCACGCTCCGGCATGGCTCAGTGGTGAATTACTGGGCTGGAACTCAGCGTACCCGGGCTCGAATTTCATTGTATCTTTGGTGTTTTCTATTCACTGAGTTTTTTTTCCTCATTTCTTGTGATACTGGTTTCAGACACCGGTGCCGGCGCGGTGGTGGCGGATAACTACGGCGCCGCGCATGACCTGTTTTCTGATCTCATAATATTTTTCGCTGTAAAAAGAACTATTCTCTCGAAGAACCTTCCCGAATAGCTTTGGTGTTGGTTCGGATAAAACATTTGCTTGCCATTTAACAGTGAAGACGTTCAGAAACAAGCTGGCGCATGACTTCCGTTTCCCCTAACAATTCTAGCATCGTTGTCATAGCAACTGCACCAGTGACACGATGAGGTGCCGCGATATGATTGTGCAACAGTGGAGCCATCGTCATGGTAACCGGCACAGTTTCTTACACCACGGCTTAAGGACAGCGATTCCAAGACATTCTGAGCGACAAGCTAAGCGCGTATACCGGATCCAACCATCGCTGTCTCTTGGTGATAGATTCTTTTGCTAAGCACTCTGCTGACAAACTTGACGGCAAATGAGGCTCACAAAAGACGGGACACAAGAAGCAACGCAGATAGACACACAAGGTGCAAACTAACAACAGTTGCCAAGAAATGTGACTTTAATTCCCACCAATACACTTTTCTTAGTTTGCTCTTCAGTCTGTGTTCATTCTTTTGCCCCGTCTTTTGTTTGTATCGCTCCCCATTAACTTTATTCACCAAGAAGCCAGAAGTGAAAACTTCCAGTGGTCCCGATCACCACAAGGATTGAGATTTTCATGTTGCAGCTCGTTGATTTCAAAACCAAGACGCTCCGTTGTACTAAGACTGGCCCATTATATTGTGTTTTTTTTATTATTGATAGAGAGACTCCTTATAGTTCCTGCGAGCACAACTTAGGCAAGCGGCGGAACTGTTTAACGTTCGTTATTATTCACTACCTTATTTACTCCCGTACTAAGAGGCTTGAATTGTTCAACATTGTTGTCAAGTTGTTATATTCCGCAAGTTGGCCAAGTAACGATGATTGGTAGCGGATAGTGCACTTCCTTCGTCCGAAACAAAACAGAGGTGAACGAGTGCATCGAGGCAGTCTAAAAGGGGGGGGGGGGAAGGCGCCCTTGCGCAGGAGGTGCGGAGGGAGGGGGGTAGTCGTCTCTGTAGTGAGAAACAAAGCCACCATCATAAAATGCTTCGCATCTAAAACTGCCGGAGTAACTGTCCAGCCTCAAGCTTCGTCGTCTTTCCGGTTTAAAATGAACCTGCCATTTTGCTTTTGGACATTCCCAAGTAAGAATTCAAGTCTCACGCTCTTTGCTGCTTTGTATGTTTTGAAATGTTTTTTTATTGATGTAGATGTCTCATATGTACTATTTTTCAGACTCGGTGATTCAAATAAGATAGCTCTGGCCCCCATTCAGTCGTTTATTCTGCTTTGTTTAGAAGTGCAGCCGCCGAAATTATGAGTGTAGTTGAACTAAAAAAAATGCTTTTACATGGACATCAGCCCAGTACAACCCCAGTAGTTAATATCTCTACAGGACCAATCCAAGAGATTTGTACCAAGATAAATTACTGTACGCAATCAAGTTTGAAATAAGGTAATACTGACGTATTTAGAGCATGGTATTGTCGAATATATTATGGGTCTGTAAATGAAACGTATAGCTGTATAGAACAGCGAGATAAATTTAGACAATTGTGTAGGTTTCAGGCAAATAAAAAGACGATATTATAGCAGTTAGAGCGCATTGCCCTTTGACAGGCTAGCTGAGGGTTCGAAATATTTGGATGACAGATAAATCAAACATCTTTTTCGTACTGACTCAAACCTCTCGATTTCTTTTTTTATTAGAGTTCTGTGCGATAGAAGCACATTTCTTTTCGGGAGGATTAGGGTGGTACAGGCTAACAGTTTGTTATGTTTTGTCATGACACATTGCGTGCACTGCAGATACCAGAGTTGTCTGAGGGCTTTCAGCGTGTCATTTGAATAAGGGTGGAGTAAGTTTAGGTGTAAGTTGTTACATGAGCACGTGAAGTGATTTAAGACAAAAATGACACTCTAACGGAATCCTATGGTTATCTGCATTTGCTTGCTGCAGGTGAGAACACTTCACAGCAAGTTCCAACACTACCGCCTGAATTAAATTTATTCACAGGACATATATTTTCCTTGTTGAAATATAAAAGTATTTTTGAGTGACTAACAGAAGGCTATATGTCTAGTAAAAGCATAACAAGAGCAAGAACGAAGACTTGTGGAACACCGTATGTCCTCTATATAGGGTAGGGGATTTTCTACAGTTGAAAAGTGCGTACTGTAACCATTTGGACAAGAAATTAGGCATTCAGATAGCAAAAGAAGAAGTTCTTCACAATATTTTGATGCTCATCTAGAACATTTTTGCTGAATACACTGAGAGAAAACTATTTGAGAAATTGATAAATAACCTGGCAATTATCACGGGTATCTAAAGAATTACTGATGAGACAGAAAAGTTCAAATACCTTAGAATCTGTACAGAGACTTTCATTGCCCTCTTTTGAGAAACCAACATAAAGCTCTTAAGAGACTAAATGCTCTGCGCTATGTGTGGATGCGCGAGTAACATGTCACATTAGGGTGTTTGTGAAACTATTTGATAACTTATTGAAATGCGATTGCCAGCACCACAGAATAATGCAAGAATCTTGGCGACTTTTCAAAAACTTCGAATTAGGCAAGGGGACACAGATTTCTGATAAATACTGGGGAGGTACTTACAAGTACCCTCCTTTCGCAAGTATTCATTTCAAAAGGAGTAACGCAAACATAGCGAGTTGTGAATTTGTCGTGAAGTTTCACATGGGCCAGTCTTCTGTTTGGACTTAAACTTATGGTCTTACGTGAAACACCTACCTCACACACTTAAAAGTGAAGTTTGGAAGTATCAGTACCAAGATAAAAAAGAGAATTTCAATATTATCACAGGTTAATTACCTGAAGCTAGGTTGATGCTAACTATGTTTGAAATCGGAAGTTAGTCACCAGTATGGTGACTAATTATAGTAAATACATTGGACGAGACACCTGGAGGTATCTTCGTAGGAGGGACTTCACGCGGAATAAATTTGATTAGAGTTCAGAATGTGTTACATGGAAACATTCTGCGTAGGCTCTATTTTTACTTGAATGTCCGCTTTAACTGATTAATGTTTCAACGATGAATGATTTGTACGATTAGTCTTTCCACGTCGTAGTCGGGCTACACAGTGCAGATGCGCAAACTTCGCGAGTTATCTAGGGTGTTTAGGTGTTCGCCTTCTACATTTCTGCAAGGTACAAATCAGTGAATGCATGTCTTGACAGTATCCTGAAAATTGTGCCATATACGTTAGACGAAAGTTAGGTTCTTCAAAACTAGGAAAATGACAAGCTTAACTAGTGAATGATAAAAAGATTGCTAGCTCAGCTGTGGTTGGGTCTTTCTCAGCCGCCGTAAAACCATTATCGACCCATTGTGTGGACTGCCTGCAATCTAACATACCTTGTGAGAATTTATAGTATACATTGCTGCATATATACTACAACAAAACACATCACCGTTTTTTTGTTCTTATCAACAAAAACTCACTCAAATTCACACAAGTGTCTCTCTAAAGCAATTATTTTTCAGACACTTCGGTACATATACCAACTATTAAAGAAGCTTCCGGCCATTTTCATTCATCAATAAGCTACAGCTTCGGAAGTGCTCTTCGTTGTTGATTTGCCTGCTTTCGTAAGCAACATTCAGTGAAAAAGGCTGAGTTTTTATTTTATTTTTCTCATTTTTTTCAGAAGTAGTCGCAAAGTGGAAAAGCCGCAAGTGTTAACTTCCTGCCTTTCTAATAACGTTTATTCTTACCTAAAGTGGCAAAAACTTACACTGTTTCTTTTCCTTTCATATACCTAGAAAAGTTGTGAAGCTGTGAAGCTTTCAGGTTAAAAGAAAGTTTACTATGAAACATCTGCTATGTGTGATTTATCTTGCAATTATGTGGTGGACCCAATGCGACGGACAATGTGAGTGTTGTATAATTGCTATCAATGGCATGTTTAAAATATGTAAAAATTCACCTGTCGCCTTGACGGCGTGCCAACAGCCGTAATTAACTACATAAGCATGAGAAAAATACCACTGCCATGAACAGGTAGGCACTAGAAAGCTTGCGCCAATGCCACTACTCCCTATTATTCTACTGAACATGAAGAACAGAACTGTTAGCACAAAGAATGAGTATCATCAACCTTATATGCTAAATAGAAGTGAATCTCACTAGAATAGAGGAAATCTCACTGATAACCACTGGCCCCACTCATAGTGAAGAAGGCAATAGTTGTTCTAATAGTGAACCTACTCTACCAGCCCGTGAAGCGTCGATCCTGCTGTGAAACTATTCGTATCATAAATGGGTATATGTCAAATAACTTGTGCGGCTTCCACTACTCACTACTGCTTCACTAAAATTAATGAGGCAAGAGCCCTCCTGAGATACTTGTCAACAACTTCATTCAGGGACCGCCTGTGAAACTCAGCATTGTGTGTGTGATGTGACATGTGTCTATCCTTCTCTTTCTCTTTTACTCCCCTCTCCCCCTCCCCATGTGTAGGGTAGCAAACTAGACGCATAGTCTAGTTAACCTCCCTACCTTTGCTACATTCCTTCTCTCTCTCTCTCAATGACGCAAAAACGGCCTGCGAGACCTGTTATGATCGAAGTTCCATTCCTCAGCACTGGGGAAATCTCACAGCACACGTAGTGTCCCGCTTTCGAAGTATCAGGAGATAACCCCAAAATACTATGAAACAATGACAGTGAACGCAAGACTATTAGCAATGAAAGCCCTACGGCAACAATGATTTGCCCGTACATTTAAGAGAGGTCCGAGAACTTGGCTTCCGCGAAGCTTTTGGTTGCTCTAACTTCTATATTTCGAGGCTGCCTGTAGTTTCACATGAATATTTGTTCTCCAAGAGTCAGCCTGAAAACAACCTTTCACCCCCATGCTAGAGTCTAGCAACCATGTAGAAATGACCAAATAAAACATTAGAAATATCCAGTGTTGCTATATCAGGTTGTTTACAACTTAGGTGTATGTTCGCTTTTTTATCAATTTTTACCAGCATAGTATTGCTTTCTATGTAGCTCTATCAAGAGAGGCCATGTACACATTAAGAAGATAAGAATGCGCAATTAAGAACTTGAAGCGAAAGAGTGTAACAAAAAGCACTAAATGAAAAATTTAGGAAGTTGTGAGTATATACGTGCGTATTCATCCAGGCGTGCCGAGTTGAACGGATCAATAAAAACATTATAGTGGTCCTGAGAAATTTCCACCCACGTGTTAAGGGGGGTAAATCGCCGGAGCTACCACGTAGGGGTGAGGAGGCCTAGCCTCACCGACGTGTCGTGTACCTTCCGGACAGCAATAAATGTTTGGGAGATGATTTTAGACTCCAACCAAAGGTTTTAAAGAAACCCGACTTTTCTAAACCGACTTGGTTCCTTCCTCAGGGATGACTGTGAAAGCTACGTAGCAGCGGTCGTTTTCAAAGCCCTCGCGGGGGTGGCTAATGACCCCCCTCGCTCTCTGTCTCTCTCGTTTTGCCATGGAGCGCAGTCCGTGTGAATACGCTGAGGGAAGGGTTCCGAGAGAGCGGTTGATATTATGGGCTGTCCTCTGTATGTGCCACGATTAGAGTAACAACCTTCTCCTCCAGTTCGGCTGGCTTTCAAGGATGGCTGTCGCTTTAAAATTATTTTGTGATTCAACGTCTCAGCTTGTTCAGCGACTGCGCTGCGCTCTTTGTAGAACTTCCGCACAACGTTGGCGTGTTGCTTCATTCATTCCGGTAGGGTTTTTCGTCTCGGCCGATACACGACGAATGGCACTCGGCACATGGAATCTCGTAAATGACACCGGGGCGCCTGTCTATTGTTGGCCGGTCTTTCGGGCGCGGGAGGTGGCGGCCCAGCGTACACGAAGGCACGTGCGCGATGCAAATCCCTTGCTTTCTGAAGATCCGCGCTAACATCTCGCTGGTTTTTTGAACGTATCATTCAATTTTCTGGCTCGCTTTCTCCATTTTGTATCGACATTCTTCATGTACAAGTAGCTGAATACCTTCTTAGCCCAACGCTCCTCCCCCATTTCTCTCGTCGCTTCTGAAATTTTATTTTGCTGCTAGCTTCCCTGCCCTCAAATGATGTCCATCCCATATCACCTTGTACCCCCTGATTTGGTGTATTCCCGTCAGCTCCTAGGGCAAGCCTACCTATTCCACGTTGCTTAATTTCTAATCTTGCTTGAACTTCTAATCTCTCGCACAAGACCAAAATGCCGACGTCAGACCAGGAACATGACTCTTTTCCAAATTCGTCTCACAACATCATACCTATTGTATGTGCACAGTGCCCTGTTTTTCATTACCACTGCATTCCTGTTACCTTTAGTCGTCACGTATTTTTCGTTTTCCTTTAGTTACTCGGCCCCATTGCTTATCCATACGCCTAGATATTTGTATTTATCTGTTATATCTAGCGTGACCTCCTGTATTCAAAGCTCACTACCTTCATTGTCATTAAAAGTCATGACTGATGATTTTTCCCTTCTGAATGTTAAACCTAGCCTATCTTCCTCATTAGCGCAGATGTCCACCAATCTCTGCAAATCTCCCTTTTTGTCGGCCATTAGCCCTATATCATCTGCGTACATAAATGCTGGTAGTCCTTGTTCAATAAGTTTTTCTTTTTTGAAGAAAGAGAGGTTGAAGCCCAGTCCATTTCCCTTTAATTTAGCCTCTATTCCTTGTAGATACACCATGAATAATAAAGGTGACAGGGTACACCCCTGCCTAAGCCCCCCATTTTATCTCTGCAGGCTTGGATACCTTTTTCCTTGTTACCTTTACAGATATCCTTTAAAAGATTAGTGACTACATCTTCCACGCGTAGTGGTGTCCAGCATTTCCCACAATTTCTCTTGAACAACGCTATTGTACGGTTCCTTGCTTTCCAAAAATGCTAGCCACAGGGGCCTGTGTTCCGTTTATGCTATTTCGATGCACTGCGTAAGTGAGAACAGATTGTCTTCCAACCTCCTGTGTTTCCGAAACCCATTCTGCATTTCCCCCCGCACCCTCTCATCCTCTATTCATGCCTGCAGTCTTTCCTTTATAATCTGCATCGCCAGCCTGTAGACCACTGATGTCACTGTTATAGGACGGTAGTTGTTTATGTCAGCTTTGTCCCCCTTTTCTTTATAGATCATGCTCATCCTGCTAAGTTTCCATTCATCGGGAACTTCGCCATCGATTATTATTTTGCTCACTGCCTCTCTCAAAGCCTGCTTAGACTTCGGACCTAATGTCTTTATTAGCATAATTGGAATGCCATCTGGGCCTGTTTATGCACTACTAGGAACCATTTTCTCACCGCTTTTTCGATCTCGTTGTGAAAATGGAGCCATTGCGCCACTTGATTTGTGCTTGTCTATTGTGGTGCATAAAGCACTTCTTTGTTGAAAATTTTCTGTCACCCTTGTTCTTATATATTCAATAGTTTCGTCCTCTTCTAGCCTAGCATCTTAAGGTGTAGTTATAAATATCTGCTCAAAGCTCGTCTCATTCCTTAGGGAGTTCAGACGGTTCCGAAATTTTGCAGCTGCCTTTCTATTTTTTATGTACTTCTGCCAGCCACTGAGCTCCCTTTCTTCGAATCTTTTGATTGATCAGAAGGGATGCATCTTTTCTACATAATGAAAAGAATTCCCATTTTCTTTCAACGTCATCTGTCGGTTCATTCCGCTGCTTAGCATGTCTGAGTTTCTAGAGGCTTTCGGACGTTTTGCTATGGCTCTCTTTACTTCCTCATCCCACCAACTTTTGCGTTTGTGTCTTCTTTTCCGGGGTGACTTGCCACGTGCCTTAGCAAGCTCTAGCTCAAACAGTCTAATTAGATTCGTGTATGTCCACACTGTTTTATTATCCTCAGTGATTACTTTCTCAATTTGTTTAGTGTCTATTTCTATTTGCCTTTCTGAAGAAAAATTTTCCTGTAGTTGCTCATCTTGTCTCATTCCCACTTTCACTGCACTTCCAAAACTTAGCTCGATGCGTTTGTGATCACTACCCAGACTTCTGGAGCCGTCTTCATCAATGTGCATTACCCTGAGCTTATACATTCTATGTGACATCAGTGCCTAATCTATAGTCGACTGTAGCCTTTTTACCTGCCATGTTATTTGCCCTTCACACTTCTCGGTACTGTTGCAAATGATGAAATCAGGCCTTTCACACATATCCATGATGATTTAGCCTGTCGGGTTGGTATACCTATCTATATATTCTATGTGCGAATTCATATTTTCTAGTATAATTATCTCGCACTCTCCTCTTAACTCCTGAATGTCCTTTGATATACACTCTACGATTGCATGGTTTTCTTCTCTGGCCTTTGCTCCTGTCCACAAGTACACAAAACCAAGGAGTGTCATTTGCCCTGCCACTTTCCCTTTTAGCCATAAATGTTCCTTGCACTCCTGCTTGACTCTTTGCCAGTTTTTACTTTTATGAATGAATGCCCCAACACAACCCCTTTTTCTGCTGCCTAATGTTCTACTACAATATTGCCACGCGTAGTCCGGATCGTTAGGAGGTTGTTCCATGTCCCTGAGATGTGTTTTTACAAAACCGTATACCGTCGGCCTCTCCTCCCTTAGTTGTTCTTCTATCTCTTCCCACTTCAACCTGTTCCTACCACCCTGCACGTTAATATACCCTATGTCTGAATTGGCTCGGCACTCGTGGCTACGTCAATTTCTTCCCCGGACTCTGCGTCTCTCAGATACTGGTGCCAACTTTGAAGTTTATCTGCCCCATACCACATGTCAAAAAGTCTCCCTAGTTGTTTTCCTTGTTACTAGCTATCTTGTATCCCGAAGGGCCCACTTTCCCCCCGAAAAAAGCTACTGCGCGTCCTGCAATTCGCCAATCCTCCTCATGACCAAGCCGCTCATCGAAGTGAATTCTGTCTCGTTGAAGATTACCCCACCTATGCAATTTTATGTTTATTTCCACCACCTCAAAGTCTTTCTCTCGACTATTCCACCATATCTCTTGGTTCGCGTTGACAACCGCTCTTTGCAGGTTGCTATCATGCACCTGTAGCTCCGGTATCGTGCATATCACTACCTGAACCTAAGGAGAAGTGGCGCGCATGTCATCAACGCCTTTCGCCAGTGTTGTTGCTAGTCCTGCTGTATCTTCATTTAAGACATCGTTTAAACCACCTAAAATTATCACGAGGTTTCGTCTATCAGCTGTAGTTTTGAGTTTTGTGCTCATTTTGTTCATGACTGCTTCCAGCTTGCGTCAGGGAACGCCCCTGCTGCAACCCTCTTGTCACCCCTTACCCTCTCTTTGATAGCTTCTGTGCATCAATTTAAATTTGAGTCCCTGGCGATTATCACTAGCTGTGACTCCAAATGGTGCACCGCCATCTTGAACGGCAGTGTGCCATCTAGCGGCTGACTTAGAAGATATTGCACAGCTGCACCTATTGTGCTCGTGTCGAAAAGTACTGAGCACGGTGCGACGAGTAACTTGCCTCGAGCAAGAGGAGCTTCATTCCTGAAAGTAATCTGCAATTCCGCAACAGTTCTACAGCAACAAGAAAAAAAATAATTGAGAGAAATTAATGCTGACAACATAACGGCAGAACATGGGAGCTGATGACAGTTTTGTATGGTCTCAGAGTGCTTTATGCAGGGCCTGGAATTTATATACGGTTTACGAGTTTTTAAAGAGTTAGAAACATCGGTCTTTAAAATTTTTCCGCCATTTGAAATTTTTATGTTCTATTAAAACAAAGAAAACTAGTTCAAAATATTCAAAGCACATTTTGCGAAACAAAATGAAACGCATTGTTCTTCTTGTTCACTTTTCGCAAGGGGTTTAGACCAATGAATCTGAACACTTTAGGGGCACTATTTTCTTTGTTGTATGCAGAAACAGACTTAATTCAGTTTACTTTTATACCTCATTTATTACTTACACCATAGTTTTCTATATGGCTAAAGTTAACATCTGATTATTAAATGATTTATTGTCGTGAAGCTACCATCCTCACACTCGCTGCTAAAGCCTGCGTGCTTTGCAGTAAGCACTGTGTTTATGTCCACACAATAAAAGGTTTCTTGCCACTCAGGGCTCATGCTGGTGTGCTCCGTTGCCCGAATCTAAAGTAGTGCTTTTTTACATACGTTTACTGGCTTTACGCTGTTTGATTTGCAGTGTTTGATGACGGCAGCTCAATTAAGAGAGAACATTGAAGTGTGAGTCGTGAACTGCTGTTGTTAAAAAAACAGTGTGATCAGTGCATGATAGCTAGCTGATTTTTTCTTTGTTTAAAATAGAGGACAGCTTTAATTGAGTTTATTAGGAAAGACAACTTGAAAAAGCAGCTTATCGCGATCGCGAATATTTGAGCTAAAGTACCTTCAAGCCTATATCATTCACTCAGCATTGTATGCTCGTGCCTTTTACGTTACACAGATGACCTTAGCATGCTGCCTCAACATGTAAAAGATTGGTTGAATTATACAAGAGAGGTAAGCATGTACGCATGTCTTCATTTACTAACGTAAACATAATAAATTGCCTATATCTATTCATTCAGTAGTGTATACGTCTGCTCTATCACTCATTTATGGGAGGCCCGTAGCATGAACAGCTGGTGAAATGTCTCTTCGGGGTGCCACTAGTTCTGCCTGGGTGGTCGGTCTTTCCTACGCCACAAATTGTCTTGAAGAAGTGCTGAAGGCTCGGATCACAGAAATTGACTACCTCGTTCTGGCCGCAGGTCTTGGCAACACTGATATTTGGTTACGGTAGCTAGAAGAAGTGTATCTAGAGGTTTTCTCCGGCTGGATGGGGGAAATTGCTCTGGTACAAGAAGTTGTTTTGGGGACAGAAGCCGACCATATATGCATCTAGCAGCCGACTTCAACATTGCAGTGGAAGAAGCGGCGGAAGCGGCACGCTCCGTGTAGTTTTCCGCAACGACATCCCAAGAGGCACAGCGGGCGGAGTAGTTTCTCGAAGCTTCTTTCCGATTCAGAGAGGAAGTCGGCAGAATTATGAATATTGTCACCTCCAGCATGGTGGCCATGACATTCTTCAGCAAAATTAGCAGATACAACCTTGACATTATTATCAGCGGGCTTACCAATCATCTCATCTTCTTGTCATACTAAACATGCGAAGGTGTCCGGGTGGCGTACCTGGTGGCCTGGCTGAGAAATATAATTCAGGTGTTGATGTTACATCCGCCCCGCCGCTGTGGTCTAGTGGCTAAGGTACTCGGCTGCTGACCCGCAGGTCGTGGGTTCGATTCCCAGCTGCGGCGGCTGCATTTTCGATGGAGGCAGAATTGTTGTAGGCCCATGTACTCAGATTTGGGTGCACGTTAAAGAACCCCAGGTGGTCGAACTTTCCGGAGCCCTCCACTGCGGCATCTCTCATAATCATATGGTGGTTTTGGGACGTTAAACCTCACAAAAACAATCAATGATGTTACATCCGGAGGCAGTTCCTTGGTATTCTGCGGAGGACGTCTGCCGCTCGCAGGAAGGTGATCGATTGCCATTGACTGCTATAAAGTCTATGAAAGTGGGTCCGGTAGCTCTGCGAGAGCTTTCAAGCTTGCGCTAGTCTCTCCCGATGACAGTGGCGTGTCTCGCACGGTAGTGGGAAGGGACCAAATTTTTGGTTATGAGTGTGTGAGCAATGGCTCCTGCTTCAGAAAATTAATTTGGTGTTTTAGTTTGTGCCCAGTCAATGCTGGTGGCACCAAGCAACTGGTAGAGTTATTGCGATACAGTCTATACCAAGATTTATGGGGTGGGTTGACTTTTTGATACGAAGCAGTTCTTTGACTAACCTGTGTAACGCTGTCTGCCTGTGTCTCTACCCCAATGCGGTCCTACGTGCTCCCCTCGCCGCAAGTGTTAAATGGTGCAGAGTACGTGACGCCTTTCCTCGCAGTGCGCATTGAAGTCACTCTCTCCCTCGCCTGCCACGCGCTCGCTGCCTGTCACTTCTCTCTCCCCCTTAACCCTCGTCACCGCTGACAACTTTTGAGCGCTCATCGAGTGAACACTCATTCAGTTTGTATAACTGTGATGAGGAGGACGCCGGAAAGTGAAGCTTCTTCGCTTCTCCAAACAAGCACCGGAGAGATTTGGCCTAACCAGGTCGTCACCGGTGTTGCGAGGGTTAGCAAAGCCAATCGCGTTCGTAGATGGCAACATCATGCCTGCAACTCCGACCAGCCGTGAGCCCGGGAAGCCAAATGCAAGCGTCAGCAAAGGAAGACCGAAGACGCTGACAAGGCATGAGTCAATACGCTAATTGTGTCCGTGCGCAACGCTGCTACTTCTGCAACTCATCAGGATCCCCTTTGGGAATCGAACGAGAGAGAGAGAGAGATAAAGATGCAAGGAAAGGCAGGGAGGTTAACCAGATGCACATCCGGTTTGCTACCCTGCACTGAAGAAGGGATAAAGGGGAGAAAAGAGGTTGCAGAAAGATGAGAAGGTACACACAATCACGAGCACACTCGGGGAGCACACACAGTCTACAGGTGGTCGCTCAGGCTTGTTGACTTAAGGTAAAGTAGCAGTGCTTTAGTTGCTTTCTGCGCAACTGAGGCAGATGCCCAAGGTCCTAGTATCTTCTGCACACAAAATGGTCCGGGGTCAAGTCGATTTAAAACCATCCGGAGGTGGCATCGCTGTGTGTCGTAGCAAGCGCAGCTGCACAGAACGTGTTTGATGGTCTCTTCAGCTCCGCAGTAGTCGCATGTAGGGGTGTCTGCCATACCAATGCGAAAGGAGTACACCTTTGTAAATGCAACACCCAACCAAAGGCGGCATAACAGTGTCGCATCGGAGCGGGAAAGTTGTGATGGTAGCTTTAGCTTGAGCGAAGGATCCAGTTCATAAAATTGACACCTTTGGAAGCTGATAGACGACCAGAACGTGCGTGTGAGATCTCGAGCCAGGAGGTAAAGTTGTCTTGCTGCATCATTCCTTGATAGAGGAATGGGGACTACACGGGTTTCTTCATGGGCTGTGCGGGCTGCGTCATCGGCTAATTGATTTCCGGTAATACCAATATGTCCAGGAAGCCATTGATATATGCTATCATGCCCTCGTGCTAGAGCATCATGCTGGCAATGTCTTATTTCTTGTACCAGTTATTCATGACTCCTCCTACGCATGGCAGACTGCAAACTCTGAAGCGCTGCCTTCGAATCACAGAATATGACCCATTTTCCTGGACGTTCTTGAACGAGATATTGTAAAGCAGCCCTTATAGCAGCAAGCTCTGATGCACTAGATGTAGTCATATGCGACAACTTAAACTTGATTGTGATTTATGCAGGCGGAATTACAGCGGCACCTGATGAGCTGCTCGATGAGACGGACTGGACCCATCAGTGTATATCTGCGTTCGGTCTGAGTACAACTAATGTAATAATAGCAGTGTTGCCTGCTTCAATGCTACTCTGGAGTGACTGCTTTTGTTTTTGATTCCCGGAATTTCTAGACGTACTTGCGGCTGGTCGAGGCACCACAAAGGACATGCCGTTCTTGCAGCTGGCGTATATTCTGATGGAATGCAGTTTAGGTGCTTGGCTATGACGTCTGAAAACGTAGCACGTGGCCTTCCGGAAGGTAGAAGGGCCAAGTGGTGGTCGGGGACACGGCTAGCATGTCGAATGTGCGCTCTGAGGCAATCCACAACTATATATGCCCTGACCGGATGGTCTTTGGCAAGCATGATTGTGGCATAAGTGGAAGCGCATCGGGGCAGTCCTAGGCAGATACGCAGTGCCTGACCCTGCAAACTCTCCAATGAATGAGTATTCGATTTGCAAGTGTTAGTCAGTACCAGCAAGCTGTAGCGCAATAGACCCAGAAATAGGGCCCTGTACAGCTGTAGCATGGAGGCCACAGAAGTTCCCCATGCTTTACCGCACAAGAATTTCATGATATGCACAATAGATAGCAGTCTATTCTTCAAGTACGCACAATGTGGGCTCCACGAAAGACTTCTGTCGATTATTATGCCCAGGAAACGATGCGTCCGTGCATATTTGACACTCTGCCCATTGATGTAAACAGGGTATGGCGTCATTGGTTTGCGTGTAAACGCCATCAACGCGCACTCCGCAGTTGATATATTTAGGCCTTGTTTCTGAAGGTAGGCTGTTGTGAGGGTTGCTGCCCGCTGTATTCATGCACGCACCTGAGGGCGAGTAACTGCCGCACTCCAGAGGCAAATATTATCGGCGTATATGGATAGGCACACCGACTTTGGCAGAACCTTCACCAGACCAATGAGGGCCACATTGAACAATGTGGGGCTGAAAACACCTCCCAGAGGTACTCCGCAGTAGGTGTAATGTTGGGCAGTTGTACCCTCATAAGTTTGTACAAAGAAACCCCTGCCAGTATATAAACTTTTATCCATTGAAACATTCGTCCAACAATGCCCATTGCTGCGAGAGAAGTGAGGATGGCATCGTGAGCAACATTATCATATGCACCCTTCACGACAAGAAAAAGTGCCACTGATATGCGCTTGCGACTTTTTTCTTGTTTAACAAATGTCGATAAGTCAAGGACACAGTCAATGGAGGAGCGGCCCCGACGAAAGCCTGCCATGCAAGAAGGGTATTTGGTGTATCGTTCCAAGTACCACTCGAGACGAAATAGAACCATTCTTTCCATCACTTTTCCGAGGCAGCTTGCGAGGGCAATAGGGCGATACGCTGTCAAGTCCAATGGTGATTTTCCCGATTTCAAAAGTGGTATTAATCGACTTGTTTTCCATTCTCCGGGAACACTGCCGCTGAGCCAGGAGTTAGTTGTTGAAACATGTGAAAAGTTCTTTTCTGGCTTTTTGTCCAAGGTGTCCCAACGCACTATAAGTAATACCATCAGGACCTGGCGATGACATGAGCTTAGAAGAGGCTAACGCACCTTCCAGTTCTTCCAGGGTGAACTGAATGTCCATTTCTGGTAATCGCGTCTCAGGAACGATCACGGCGTCGATGCTCTCGTTCATAATATTCCCGGCAACTCTCGTGCAAAATTCTTCAGCCACCTCGAGTTCTGTTTTTCCATGATAGAGTGCCAAAGCTTTAAAAGGGTGCCGTTGTTGTAAAGAGGAGCGAAGACCACGAACTGTTCTCCAGATACATGACCGCGGTTAATGAGGGTCTAGAGATTCGCAGAATGCTTTCCAGCGTTCGCTCTCCAGTTTGTAAATGCGTCGTTGAATTTTTTTCTGGAGCCGCCTTGCTTCCCTCAGATCGTAAATTGATCTTGTGCGTCTGTATCGTCGTTCAGCACGCCTACTTATAGCTCGTAATTTTTCGAGTTCGATGTCAAACTGTGTTATTTTAGACAAAAATGGTGATTTACATTTGGACGCTTGCATAGCTTCCACTATAGTATTTTCCAGGCTGCAGGCGAGGCCTTCTTGGCAAGCGTTCTCAACACGCGATGCAAACATCGACCAGTCAGTGCCAATTGCAACACCGGAAAAGAAATTTTTTATGATACCATCGATCGTAACGTAGGTGGGTATGTGATCACTCCCATGAGTCTCAATATCGCGAAACCACTTAACTTTGTGAGAGAAGCACCGTGACACCAATGTCAAACCAAGGCAACTGCCATACGTGAGACCCCGCAGATATGTGGGGGTACCATCGTTCATGACGGAAAGGTCGTAATCGGAAGCGAATGTAACAATGTTCCGGCCCCTGGCATTCATCCTAGTGCTCCCTCAAAGCATGTGATGGGCGTTGAAGTCACCGGTGATGATTCAAGGCCCATCGGTTCTCATTAGGATGTCTCTTTAATCTTTCGCAGTCAAATCGCGATGACGGAGATATATATCCACCAATAAGCGTGAACGAAACTGCATTCTTCTTCACACGAAGACATACGTACTGATTGTCGTCATTTGAACTTATTGGGTGCGAAAGATAAGTCAAGTCTGTGCGAATTTAAACAATTACTTAGCCTCGTTCTTCGCAAGCGGCTGAACAAAAAGCTTCATAACCGGACAATCTATAAGGCGTTGATATGTTTGGTTCACATATGACAAGTATAGGGAATTGATTGGCCCGAACATATTGGCGAAAGTCCGAGATACGGGACTTCATGCCTCTGGCATTCCACTGAAAAATCGACGCACTTTTAACTTCAGTGCGGAAGATGAGATTTTGTTGAGCCATTGTGCTTATACGAAATTAGCAAGAACTGGATTCAGTCCATCCAGTATTTGCAGTGCACTCTTAGCAGACGGAGATTGTATGCTGCTCAGTAGTGTGCGAATCGTGGCAATTAATGATTGCATGATTGCAGCCACTTGCCTGTCTTGGTTGGAAAGATCTCGAACCGGGACGATTGCAGACACTTGCCTGTCTTGGTTGGAAAGATCTCGAACCGGGAGCGCGGACTGGCCGTCATGAAGCTTCTTCGGTTCGCTTGATGCTGCTTCCCTTTGAAGTGCAGGCCACTCTGTCGCAGTTAGGGTATGCTCACTCGCTTTGTCCTTTACAGCCTTCCTCACGGCATGTGGTCTTGGAGATAAAGGAGGTGGTACTGATGAGGGATCACGCAAACGTGTCGAGGAGGTAGCGGGCGTCCTCGAAGACCGACGTCGACGTGAACGACGCCTTCTAACTTTAGCTGCGGCTTCTCGATGAGATGAGTGATCGCGCACCATCTCCTTCAAGATGGCAATTCCCTTCTGAATCCGCGGGCAGTCCTTCGATGTGGCTTCATGGGATCCATTGCAATTAGAGCATTTCTTGACAGTTGCGACGCACTTATCCGCTTCATGGTGCTCAGCGCAGCGGTGGCATACCACCAAATTCTCGCAGACGCTGCTCACATGTCCAAGTTTCATGCATTTACGGCACTGGAGAGGCTTTTGAATGAAAGACCGCACAGCATGTCTGAAGTACCCCACTTTCACGTGAGAGGGGAGTGATGTGCTCTTAAACGCAATCTTCACTTAGCGAGACTTGCCTAGCCGGGTGACATGAACAATTGGAGTATCAGTTGTTGACTTGACAAGAAGTTGTAAGTCCTTATTGAAAATAGCGACATTAATGTCGTAGATCACGCCGGTTACTACATCACATACCAAGGGAATATGAGAGCGCACCTGGTTGCCGTCCAAGTCAGTTACACTGCGCAGAACGCCCAACGCACTTGCGTGTAAAACGTCTACAGCCAGTATATTCTTTCTGGCGTTCACTCTTATGTCCGTGATCTCATTTGGCACGAGTGTTTCCGGAGACCTCGACACAGACTGTCTGTTAAGGCGTTTCATGCTGACGGTAGAAAGTGCAGGCAGAAACAGGATGGTATAAGTGTTCGATTTTGGCGCTTCACTTACAGTTAGAATAGTTGAGGATGAGGATGTCCTCATGTTCCTCCTCTTCGCCTTGCGGCTCAGCACAGGTTGGAAACCGTCATCTGAGAAGTCCTCACTGCTGTGATAGTAAGCATGAGTATCTTCACTGTCACTGTCGCTCGCTTGTCCCATCCGCTTCCTGGAGGCGGCCGCCGCTGACGCCGCAGGTGCCGGCAGGCGCCCGGGGTGGTCGACATTCATCCCCTCCAAGGTAGCAGCGAAAACTGATCAACAGACTTAAATTACATCTGAAATACGCCGAAATTAGCAGAAGTAGCTCCTATTCAAAAACCGGGAATTGAACTAAGCCGCTGCAAAGCAGACGTGCTGACCACGTTTGGGCTGACGTGGCAAAGTGCTGCAGCTGCGGCGTCCGACTCTTTTCTTTGTAGTGTGGACATTGAGATTGTTCAGTGATTGAACAGGAAAAGCAGCTCCTGTCTCTAGGAAAGTTCGCAAAGGATTATGGATGACAAACAGCGGCTGCCGAGTGCTCCTGAGACAATAAGCAATTGTATCGGACCAGTTGGTATGAATCTATCTTGGTAGGACGCACAGCAGCTATTATACAGAACACACAACACAAGCGATTTTGTTGTGTGTTCCGTGTAATAATTGCTGCGCTTACTACTTCCGTGTAATAATTGCTGCGCTTACTACCAAG
The DNA here is from genome assembly GCA_013436015.1 of Rhipicephalus annulatus. NCBI lineage: Eukaryota > Metazoa > Arthropoda > Arachnida > Ixodida > Ixodidae > Rhipicephalus > Rhipicephalus annulatus. The sequence goes on along the minus strand of WOVY01006217.1, from coordinate 128,037 downwards.
ATGGTTCCTGAGATAAATCGACACCCATTCAGGAAGTTAAAGCTGTTTTCGCCGGCACTCGCGCAAACGATGATGTGGCCACCCAAGGTAGTCGAGACCACAGGAGAGCTATAACCAAGATTATTCGCGGAGGCATACCTCCATTGCCCAGTGGTCGAGTGATCAAGGCGAGATAAAGGCGAGGTCCCAACATCAGCAAGGTAGACCCGACCGTCATGGCAGCTGCCTCATAGAACGTGGTCGGCATCAACATTGCGACGCGTGACGCGAACACGATTGTGCGCAAGTTTGGACAAAGCGTCGTGGTATTATTTACCTTCAGCTGAAAAAAATGCTACCCGTTGTGTGAAAATCTAAAACACTGTCATAGGTGGTGAACTCAACGCGTACGAAGGGACACCCCATTCTCATTGCAAGAGCTTCATTCGTGGGGTAGCATTGCACCGAGTTAGGGCACCTCTGAGCGTGACTGCAAGATAGTCAACTGGAAGAACCCACTGCTTCTAGGGGCCAAACGAATCGAGAACAACGGCACAGTGGCTGTAGTCTTCGTTGGCTGCAAGGTGCCAAGCTAAGCCTCGTATAGCGCTACGCTCATTTGGCGTACTTTGTACATCTATGGCTGTGGCTATCTTGGCCATCGAACAGACGTCGGCTCCTATTCAGAAGTCACCGTGCGCAGAAAATGCGGCGTCGCCAACCCAGATTAGCATCAGAAGTGTGACCTTAAGTGCAAACTGTGCGCTAGCTGACCCGCTTGCCAACGTTTTAATAGCGTTAATGGGGACCAGCCACACTTCTTGAGCATGGTCAGAAAACGTTGCTGATCAGTGGTAGAGGCTCCCGAAAACACGCGAGCCAATTATTATAGCACCGCGTGCGGCCAGGAATTCTTAATAAATTGTCAGTCAGCTGAAAATAGCTTTCTCTTCTCCTGACAATCACAAAATTCAGCCCAGTAATCTCGTCTAGCAGCCGTTGGCTGATTTGAACATGGCGCGGTTGGTTGTTACAGAGGTCGCCGTGAGAGGCTATGGGTTGTCCACACGTGCGCGCGCAACATCACTGAAAAAGCCGCGTATTCAAATAAAAAAGGGAAAAATGCTCAAGTTCACAAAGCGCGAGTGACGTTTTTTGTTCGCCCCTCCCATCCCTCCCTGCTCTTCTTTTAGCGCTTTTGTCGGAACGAGAGAAGAGAGAATGTGACTGCAGCTTGTGACAAATTTTTGTAACTCCGCTCGTATTGGACGGTTTCTTGAAATTTTGGTGGTGTTCAATTAGTGAAGTAATACGCTTTTCTAATGAATGATTTCTATGGTTACTGAACAAGCTGTTTCAGGGCCCCTATAAAAACTCCAAGGTGAGGTACCAGGTGCCACACTTCGTAAGACGCAGGCGCGGAGAGTGACCCCGCGATAGTATAAGCAATTCTGCAGCCTCCACCGAGACCGACTGACAGTTTCCGCATCACACTGGTGACTTCGGAGCCTTCGGATGCCCAACTACCGGAGCCTCTTTCTGTCAGTTATCTCCGAGCCTTCCGCGCACCATTCCAGGTCCACAAAACTATCGAAGCCCAGAGACAGATCAGTATGTAATAGTCATTCCGTGAGCCGTTTTGCCTCCAGGATCGTGTCCGGTTCCACTAACGGTGAGGAGAACAGAAAGCCTACCCTTCCGTGGGTCGACATGATTCAAGGAGGCGGCAAAACGAGACCTTCTCGTGGCCAAGGTGACCCGCTCCAAGATTAAGCCAGGTATGCCGACTATGCGCACAATTGAGAAAAAAAAACACGGAATCAGAATAAATGTTAGAAAATGTGGCTAGTGAAATCACAGAGATTAAGAAATAGGTTATCTGTTGTGGGGCTTTAGAGAGAGCATGGGCCCAACCACCACCACCAAAGTAGCAATTTCGTCTTCGACTCGGCTGTGGCCCCCAAGCACTAGGCACTTTGTGGTACAGCAGAACGAGGCTCCTAAATAGATCAAGAATATGCAGGTCACGCTCACTACAAGTGTGCAGCAGTTACAGCGACGTTTGGAACAAGCGCTAGTCACCATAGGAGACCCGAAGAAAAGCCTAGGTGCGCTCAATGGGTGCTCTAGATCACCTGGTGATCCCAAGTAATTTGTCCGCTATTCAAATGCCGATTGTTCCGAATGCGTCGGCTAATAAAACCGTGGCTACAAGCTTATTGGAGACTCAGACTACTGCTAATATTTTATGTGCGGCTTCGCCTACAGCCAATTGTGCAGAAAATTTGCCTACTTATAAATAGTTAAAAAAGTTCACAATTTAACACTGAAACTACAGGGGGCCTCCAACAAGAGGTCTTTATTGCAGCAATATTTTTATAACTTACTCACAAGTGACGCATTACAGCATTGCAAGAAACAATAAATCAGCCTGGCTATCAGGCTTTGCCCGGCTAAAGCCCAGCTATCAGGCTTTACCCGATAGCCGAGTGGTTGAGGAGTATGTGTGTTATTAGACAAAGGGCTACGCACTTGTCGCACGATGAGAAGCAGACGAGTTGCAAGGTGAAATATGTTTTATGTTGCAAGTACTGCTGAACATGCGACCACGCAACCGATGAAGCAACAGCGTACTTATAGTACACATTTGGAGCGATCCTACGATTCCCGTCAGCAATGCAAGATCGTACTGAAGAGGTCTGTCGACCTCGCCACTCCCCATGCTCTTGTCTTGGCCGCGGACTTGAATCCTCTGTTTGGACTACAGGGGTACGTTTCGGCACATATAAGGGCCTGGATCTGTGGCAAGACATGAACGAAATACACCTTACGCTCCTCACGGACAAGGGGTTCATTCCCCGAGCCCGCAACACCATGACTCGGGAAACCAACCGCGATCTCGCGTTAGTTAAGAACGTTAGGAGAGTGAAGTGGAGTAGCACACCAATTAATTTTTGTAGCAACCATTACGTGCTCAAGCCTCGCTTCCACGTTACTTGGAGTAAAACCAGAGTCTACACAGTAATATACTGCAACCACTTTCGCAATCTCCAGAGCAGCTCAAGTGCACGTGCTCTAAGAGGCCTCGAACACTTGTGCGAAGAAATCAGAAGGGACGTGGTGCCACGCCCCAAGATCATTACCGACCTAGACCTAAACATAATGAACCGGAGGCTAGGTCATCTATTCGAGGCCAAGGAGGCGTTGCTCTTCCGATGAAAGGAACAAAAATTCCGTTCAAAATTGAGAAAAACCTTTCAGACCTCTATAAAACTTTAGAATTCACTATTTTACCCACCGTAATCAAAGTTTGAACAAAGTCTGCAACTCGATCGGCAGCCGGATGAGCAATGGCAACTCACGGGATGTGCTGGAACAGTTAATCGATGAGGGCGACACAACGTCCAACTAGAGATACAAGCTCGCTAGGAACGTGCGCGAAGATACCAGATTCTGTACCGAGGGCAAGCTGAATGCCGAGTTGATTGAGAAGTACGTACCTGTCAAACATGAGATGAACGAAGACGTCGTCATGGGGGACGTCAGGCAAGCCACTCTCACCGTCAATAGCAAGTCGGCACCGAGCCTCTATGCCATCACCACTCCAATGCTGCGAAACCTCGACGGCCAATAGATCGAATAGCTTCACAAGAATGTCAAAGAAACGTTGAGAAATTATAGCGTCTCAGAACAATGGTAGTCACCTCACCAACATCGTCCTTGCCCCGCCACGGTGGTCTAGTGGATAAGGTACTCGGCTGCTGACCCGCAGGTCGCGGGATCAAATCCCAGCTGTGGTGGCTGCATTTCCAATGGAGGCGGAAATGTTGTAGACCCGTGTACTCAGATTTGGGGGCACGTAAAGAGCCCAAGGTGGTCGAAATTTCCGGAGCCCTCCACTACGGCGTCTCTCATAATCATATGGTGGTTTTGGGATGATACACCCCACAAATAAATCAATAAATCATATAATCAACACCTTCCTTTTCCCCAAATTAGGCAAGGTTCTCTATTTTCATAACCTTCATCTCATTTCTCGGGCATTTGGCTCCGGAAAGTGTCTAATCGTTTCATTCTGCACAGACTAAGCAGATATCCCGAAGATAACAATGACTGTACCCATAACGTGATTATTTCCGATGCAGTCTGTCAGTGCAGCACAACACGAAGATAATCAAGCATCAGATCATCGAAAGCAGTCCCAGAGACACAAGGGCATTTCTCGAACTTGACCTGGAGAAGTCATTTGACAACGCCCTCGACGAATACACGTTTGCTTCTGTCACTGACCTTTAGCTGGGCCCCCGACTGTATAACTACATCCGTTTTTTTCCTGACCGGAAGGATAGCAAAGCTGGTGTTTGGCGACTTTGCAGAAATTCTTCTAGTTTAACGTATATACCGCATGGCTCTTCTGTATCAACCTTTTTTTTTCAGCATTTGCGACGTCAAATTCTCGAAGAAGCTAGCCCAGGTCGGTGATATGAACCACACCATCTACGCTGACATAACGATTTGTCGCACCAGTGGTAGTGAAGAGCAAGTGGAAAGCGCCATGCAAGTGGCCGTACACATCACGGAGCGGTTCCTGCTACCCACTGGACTACGTTTTACCTGACGAAACTTCAACTCCTTTATAGAAAAGAAAAAGGCCGAATGCCTAAAAGCTGGAAAAGGGTCTCAGAAAGCAACTTTTATCTGTTCAGTCAGAGTGGTAACCCGACACGCAGGGTGGACAACATCAGAACCATGGCTCTGTTTGTCTAATCACAAGGCTGCGACCGCACTACATTGCGCAAAATAATTTTAAAAACTGAGTTTTTCTTTGCCTTGTGCGAATGGTCACTCACCGGCTCAAAGGCCTCAATGAAGACAACCTGCTCCGGCTTATCAACACCTTTGTGTTGTGTCACTTCACTTGCTTGTAAGAGCGGAGCGGGATAAGCTGAGGGATCTTATTCGAAAAGCCATCAAGCGAGCACACGGTTTCGGCATTCACAAAACCGTGAAAAAGATTGCCGAAGCTCAAAAGCGAGCCCAGATAACTCGAATTTCTACCACTTGGAAGGTTGGTGGATTTTTTAGCAGATCACACTCGCGCTAACCATGAATTTGCTAGTAACTCCGAATCCCTAGAAATATAAGGGAGATGATCATTGTCGCTGCACTTCCCCGCTTAGTTGACGCCGCCGTGTAGCGACACGCCAAAGCTATTGCAGTTTCTGTCAAGGACTCACTGCGAAAAGGAATCAACTGCGACTATAATTGACTTATAGATCCCGACGTTGCCGAACAAGTGGCCATGGCACCTACCATGCAATGTGGTCGGACAGACAAGGTGTGTAGCCCCTTGAAGGTGCCTGTTAGGGCATTCTAGAAGGCTCAGTAGCACAGCAGGTGGTTGAAATTCTGAAATACGCCGAAAAGAGTGGTCACTCCAAACAATTCCTTGGTTGGTTACCTGCACCTATTGGCATGATTGAGTGGGTTCCTCTTAAACCAATGTGCTTCTATAAGCACATTGGTTGAAGAGAAACCCACTCACTCACCCCGATGGGTGCGTAACTGACCTCTCGGCCGGTCCCCACTTTTAGAAGAAATTAAGTTTTAATAATCATTATCATCATCATAATAATCAGAATGCTGGCCGCCGGGGCTGCAAATGATTTAGCGACCACGCTACCCTCAGATCGGACGGTTTTGTTCCTGGACACTAGGATGCACCTAGCGCTAACAATGAAGTACTACGTTTCTCACTAGGAAAGAACGGTATTTCTTCTGCCTCTTTCCAAGCTAAGCAGGCCACAGGCCGTCACGCCGAGGCTCCTGAAAGCTAGTTCATAAAAAATTCAGTGATCCTTAATTTTTAATAGTTTATATGCGTACATTCACCCAAATAGCTGTTGCACAGCCTGTTGCGAGGCAGGTACTTTTCATCGTTTGGTCTCTGAGTGCGGGTCATTGAGCCAGAAATTTCCCAATTAAAAGTTGGGTTTCTGGTGCGAATTCCAGCCCACGAAGATGAAATGCTGGTGTACCGTGCCCGTAATTATTTCAGCAGGGTAGGCCTGTCAGTGAACTCGTGGGATTACCTAGTTGCGCGTTTATGACATTTTGCTGCACCCTATAAAAGTTTACTCACTCACTCACAGGCGCAGCAGCAGCTGGCATCTGCACGTGTAGCTGTAGTGAAGGTGAAAACATAAACCTGTTTCCCAAGTGTGTTAAATGAAGAGTGCCAATGCAGGCTACTCTGTGGTGGCGGCGAGCTTTATCTGCTAAAGAGGGCAGGTTGGTGAACACCCTAGCTCGTTGGTGATGGTGATGTGTCGCAGAGCACCATCCGCCATAGGCCCTCGGCCAGCTGGAATAGAGTCAGAGGAATAGAAAAGTAGGCGGAATACACGTTGACCTGGGACACTATTAGGACCAAGATTGTTGTTTAACGCCTTCATCATTGTATCAAGATTTACAAGAATTACGAAGGCGATGGATGGCCTCCAGCCAATTGCAATGGTCGGTCCAGGCGTTGCAGGAGGTGAGAGCACACACTGTTTGAATCCGCAGGATAGCATCACCTTGGAATTTTTAGAGCTACGGCAGTTTAAATTCAACCACTGATGTATTGTAGAGTGCAATAATCCTTAAAACCGCACGGCGAAACCATCCTTGCTTTTGTGTAAGCAAGGACGTTGCACGCACGCCCCCATTTTTTAGGTTCAGCAGAAAAACGAAAGAACTAGGGGTGATGACTATGGAAAAAGCAGGTGCCGTAGCAGTTGAGACCCCACAGTTGAAAGGTGCGAAGCTTTGATGCTCTTGGGAGAAACACACGACTTCACAGTTTACTCTCGCTGCATCTTTGAATGAGCTACCTGGATGACTTATTGACTGAGGCCGCGAAAAATTTCGTCATCAGATCAATCAGCACGGCGGTATCATGAATTACTGAATCGTGGTGAGAGCATTGTAAGGTCATCGAGGAGACCTTGGCATATTTCCCAGATGGGGCTTGTAGCGGCAGCTGGCAAGCGGGTGGCGAGAATTTCCGACGCTATCTTCTCGAATGGTGCTTCCTGCGGCAGCCGGCTTGTGTATCTACTGCGGCAGGAGGCAAGATTGGCGTACCAGGACAGACGGCTCCAGAAGGCCGAAGAAGGACAAGTACTGATGGTTTCTCCTTTATGGCTTCGTTTTACTGGGCCATTGTAACGTGACAAATAGACACAATCCTGGTCATTAACTGGCTATATTATCTGATTTCATTTTGATCGTCTGCGCCCTCTAGCCCCGCGTGTGCTTGCAACCCAGTGGCACTGTGAACCTTTCATTACTTTTAAGGAACTTTATCTCTTTCGCTGTGGAGGCCGGTTTTTAATATATATATATATATATATATATATATATATATATATATATATATATATATATATATATATATATAATTTAAAACATTTACCTACACACACAAGCAATAACATTACTTTGGTTTACATTGGTATGCTAAGGTTGTGCGATGGACAATGCTGCCTTCTCTCAGCATGCACTAACGCCCCTTGAAAGAAACACGTGGTCACGTTAACATATCGTGGCTGTCAGTGGATACGTTTTCACTTACGCGTGTAGATGGTATACAGCGGGAAAGAATCAACGGTTGCACTGAACATTGGAAGAGGCCGGTAACTACCGATTTTTATATAGCTTACTTGGAGACGGAATTTACAAACAGAAATACTGTTGTAATTCTTGTGCTAAAACTTCGATGTGCATAAAGAATATGCCAGCATTGTTTCAGCGACGTCTCGGAGTTTCATATGGCCATTTATATGGTTTTAATAGGAAGTCTCACGAAGAATTGCACAGTGGCTAGAGTTCACTCCACTGTAAAGCTCTTCCTATCTCAGTGAGGTCTGTTGTTCCCGTATCTTCTCTCCTGACTGCTTCCCATCTTCTCTCCTGTCCGCTTCCCTAAGACCCCAGTGTAGGGCAAGCAACCGGACGTCTTTCTCATCAGCTTCCCCACAACTCCCTTTCTGCTTGCTACCTCCTTCTCTTACTATTTTCACAACACCACCTTCAGCAGGATCTTTGTTTTGGTATACAGGGTTATGTTGGCTTTAAGGTGCAGCAATATATTTTAACTTTTGCGAACGTAAAAGAAGACTTGGTGGCCAACAGTCACGTCGTTATGCAAAACCTGCAGAACCGCTCGACACAATAATGGACACACATTGACAGAGTGTTTGAAGCAAGTTCTGAAAAAGTTGCTTTTTAGAGAGTGCACTTTGCCTAAGAAACTGATGTTTATCAACGTCTAAATACTATGGGTACAAAATCGCTTTCGTACCTAAATGTGCTAAATACTTTCGTACCTAAAGTACCTAAATGAGCTGCGTGTTTCTAGGCCACTTTATTGTATTACTTTGCACTATACTACGTGGAGTTGCCATCGAGGTTCTGGTCGTCGTTATGCGGCGGATTAAAAGTGGCGCAAACCAGAAGGGATCTCAATGCTTTTCCTCGAACTTCTACGCTTCTACGACTCCGTTACGTAGAGCTCCAGGTGTCGAAAGCTCCACCGTACAGACCAACGCATGTCGCCCAGTCAAGACCTCAAGGTCACACACCATTTTCAAGGCCTACAGTGTAGGTAGGAGAGTAAATTAAAATAGTCAAGATGATGGTGAATTATTTCTTCTATCTAGGAAATAAATGACTTGTGTTTTATGAACACCGGCTATCATAGCTAGTCTCTTTTTAGATGCGGAGCAGCTCATTGACTCACGTGTGTAACGCGATAAGAACGTGCGTCCATACGAACGCGCCACAACACGTTCTTTTCGCCGCAGTGGGTTGGAGCGGTGCTAAGTAGGTCACGGCGCAGCTGCGCGTAGACGGCACACTCCCCTCAACTCTCGCGCGCTAACCGCAGCGCTGCGCCATCCGTTCACCCAGAACACCTGCCGCTACCTCCACTCACTACGCTACCGCGACCACCACTCGCTACACCGGCGAATCGTTCGTTCACGCGCAATAAAGCTGACGCGCACCAAACGTACACAATGAAACATGTTTTTCTACGTTTCACAGGAAGCCTACTACGCCAACCATCACTGCAAACGACCCTTGCAGCGCTCACCGCAAAACCCGCGTTAGCGCCTTTCTACACGTGACGCCACACGCGCACAACGCTGCTGCTGCGCATCCTATCAGCATTTCTTTTGGGAAGTTGGTGTGAAATCGCTAGGAGTGTTTTTCTCTCTTCACTGCTTATTTCGGCGCGAATTAGGGTTTCGGCTTTGGAATGTGAATTGGCATTTGGCAAATGCAGGCGCCGTTTTAGCTCAAATGTTTCTATTCGCTACATTTTGCATCAATAAATACGCACCAGAATTGATAAAATAGATTGTGTTGATGCAGTTCAGGCGAAGTTTCTTACAAAACATTGATGAGGTGTGACGTTTCAGATGGTATCTTATGCGTCATAATCTAGAAGGGCCCCTAAACAACCTCTAAAAGTCAAAGAGCAAGGGCGATTTTCTCTCTTTGTGTTTCTATTGCCCTAAACGTGATGACGCAATAATGGTGATTCACGTTACCTAAATAAACTGCAACCTTAGAATTCATTGATATAGGGGGACACCTATTGTGAATGGTGTCCTAGCACACGATGTCAAGCAGTGACGCGCGCCTCCTGCTTTGTGTCGCACGGCTACCCTGTTCTGACCACTTATTCGATTTCTTTGAGATATTTTTCGACTGTGCAAGTGGAGGAATCAGCGTCCCGCCAACAAAAAACCCAAAATGTTCTTACTTTTCCAACGCTTACGGCTAATAAATGTGTTCACATGTTTTATCAAAAGTTAAAGGGCCAGAAGGTGATATAACCTATAGGAAGCGTCATGAAAGTATGAAAAACCACTGTCGTTATTCTAACTCGCAATCGTTTAGGAATCGTAACAGGCCATCTGAATCTTGTTTTCTCTTGATCAATTCTGTAAAACCTAAATTACAGAAGCCCACCTTCCATTTCATAGAACAGCTTCGCCGCAGTGGTCTAGTGGCTAAGGTACTCAGCTGCTGACCCGCAGATCGCTGGTTCAAATCTAGGCTGCGGCGACTGCATTTCCGATGGAAGCAGAAATGTTGTAGGCCCATGTGCTCAGATTTTGGTGCACGTGAAAGAACCCCAGTTGGTCGAAATTTCTCGAGCTCTTCTCTACGGCGTCTCTTTTAATCATATGGTGGTTTTGGGACGTTAAACCGCACATATCTATAAACGTTCCATTGACCTGAAATACTTCTATTCAGATAGCTGGTCCAACGCTTCTATCAAACTGTCCACAGGCTTGAAATCTTGCGGTTTTTCGGGGATTACAATTCCCATCTTGCTATCACCCTCTGTTCTTGCCTTCTTTATTGACTTCAGAGAAAAAGTGCATACATGTTGGCAGGGTGCCAGTTCACCAGGTATTTTATAGAGATGCCTTATTAATGCACCGAAATTCTTAGAATCGTCTTTTGGTGGGAATGTAACTCATTTCATTTGCAAGTCATCCTTGAAGCTAAAGCGATGGTACAACTTGCCAGAGAATGCTTCGAGATGTATTTACCATCAAGACAAGAATGGAAACGGTGTTCATTTCGAGCGTGCATGCCATAAAGGTTACACATTGCAAACATTGATTAGAAAAACTTATAGAAGTACTTTCAATGTGAGATTTCATGCTGACTATTCTTAGCAGTTGAATAATATTCTAATCAACATAGCCCTTAGACAGGAGCAAAAAGTCACGTGGGTGTTGATGACTGTTTTCATGAACCTCTATGACGCACTATGTCATGAAGGTTCATGCTCGAGCACGTCTCTTTATAGACGTATTTAGTGCCGAACACAATCAATATTGCTCCTGCCAGCTCTTTCAAGCTCAAATATCAGGGGACCCTAAAGCTTCTTTTTTATTGGTTGAACGCAATAGCGACATCTTGTTCGTGGTGCGTACTTCAAATAGTTAGGGCGTAAACCCTGTTTGAAATCCCTATGCGTCCATAAGGGGCCTTAAGGGAATAGGCGCCGTAGCATGGTTGCCATTTGTAGTGGGGTGCCGTGATAGCTCAGTAGTAGAGCATATAATGTGTTGTTCGGGGGTCGTAGGTTCGATTCTTGCTTGTGGCAAGTTGTTTTTTCACCCACTTTGTTTTTCACCCAGGTGTTTCAACCACTTGTTTACTTTACATTGGTTCTAATAACTTCCCTATACAATCCTTGGCATTATTGTCTGTTAGATATCATTACTGTGTCAAAACACGAGAAAACGAGCCCTTAGGTATATACTTCTTCCTCTTACTGATTAAGGAGGGTCTCGTACTGGAGGACTTGGTGCCATTAGGTTGTATACGAGATTTATTGGTGAGCTGCCAGCTCGTAATGAGTTCACGTGCCACGTGGTGCCATACAGGCTCATCAAAAGAGTGTACCACACTCGCCGCCATGGCTACAAGTGGCGCTGGCTGACACTACAGGTGGCGCTGGCTGAAGTGGCTGGGAGATTGGCCGCTGTGATAGCTGAGTGGTAGATCATCGAACGCGTGATGCGGATGTCGTAGGTTTGATTTTTGCTCACGGCAAGTTGTTTTTCACCCACTTTCAATTCTTATCTACTTTACCTTGGTTGTAGTAACTTCCCCTGTAATTTCCTTGGCAATATTGTCGGTTAGATCTCATTATCATGTGTCAAAACACAGAAAAACGAGCTCTTAAGTATAGACTTCTTTCCCTTATATATATATATATATACATACATATATATATATATATATATATATATATGTCATCATCATCATCAGCCTGAATATGTCCACTGCAGGACAAAAGCCTCTCCCATGTTCCGCCAGTTAACCCGGTCCTGTGCTCGCTGCTGCCAATTTATACCCGCAAGCTTCTTAATCTCATCTGCCCACCTAACCTTCTGTCTCCCCCTAACCCGCTTCCGTTCTCTGGGAATCGAGTCAGTTACCCTTAATGACCAGCGGTTATCCTGCCTACGCGCTACATGCCCTGCCCATGTCCATTTCTTCTTCTTGATTTCAGCTATGATATCCTTAACCCCCGTTTGTTCCCAAATCCACTCTGCTCTCTTCTTGTCTCTTAAGGTTACACCTACCATTTTTCTTTCCACTGCTCGCTGCGTCGTCCTCAATTTAAGCTGAACCATCTTTGTAAGTCTCCAGGTTTCTGCTTCGTAGCTAAGTACCGGCAAGATACAGCTGTTATATACCTTCCTCTTGAGGGATAGTGGCAATCTACCTGTCCTAATCGGAGGGTGCTTGCCGAATGTGCTCCACCCACTTTTTATTCTCGTTACTTCAATCTCGTGGTTCGGCTCTCCGGTTATTACCTGCCCTAAGTAGACATAGTCTTTTACAACTTCAAGTGCACTATTACCTATCTCGAAGCGCTGCTCTTTGCCGAGGTTGTTAAACATTACTTTCGTTTTCTGCAGATTAATTTTAAGACCCACCTTTCTGCTCTCCTTGTCTAATTCCGTAATCATGAGTTGCAATTCGTCCCCCGAGTTACTCAGCAACGCAATGTCATCGGCGAAGCGCAGGTTACTAAGGTATTCTCCATTGACTCTTATCCCTAACTGTTACCATTCTAGGCTTCTGAAAACCTCCTGTAAGCACGCGGTAAATAGCATTGGGGAGATTGTCACCCCTGCCTTACACCCTTCTTAATTGGTATTCTGTTGCTTTCTTTGTGAAGCACTATGGTAGCAGTTGATCCCGTGTAGCTTTCTTCCAGAATGTTTATATATACTTCATCTACGCCCTGATTCCGCAGTGTTTGCATGACGGCTGATATTTCTACTGAATCAAACGCCTTCTCGTAATCTATGAAGGCTATGTATAGTGGTCGGTTATACTCTGAGCATTTCTCTATTACCTGATTGATAGTATGAATGTGGTCAATTGTTGAGTAGCCTGTTCGAAATTCTGCTTGTTCTTTTGGTTGATTGAATTCTAATGTTTTCTTTACTCTGTTAGCAAATACCTTTGTAAATAGCTTGTATAGTACAGAGAGCAAGCTGATCGGCCTGTAATTCTTCGAGTCCTTGTCATCTCCTTTCTTATGTATTAAGATGATGTTAGCGTTCTTCCAAGACTCTGGTACTCTTCCCATCAGGAGACACCTCGTAAACAGGGTGGCTAGTTTTTCTAACACAATCTGTCCTCCATCTTTCAGCAGATCTGATGTTACCTGATCCTCACCAGCAGCTTGGCCCCTTCGCATGCTCTCCAAAGCTTTTCTGACTTCTTCTATCATTACTAGTGGGGTGTAATCTGGGTTACTGCTAGTTCTTATAGTATTAAGGTCGTGGTTGTCTCGGCTACTGTACAGATCTCTGTAAAACTCCTCCGCTATTTTAACTATCCTATCCATATTGGTAGTTATTTTGCCTTCTTTGTCCTGTAGTGCATACATCCCACTTTTGCCTATCCCAAGTTTCCTCTTCAATGCTTTGACACTTCCTCCGTTTTTCAGGGCGTGTTCAATTCTCTCCATGTTATACCTTCTTACATCGCATACCTTACGTCTATTAATCAACTTCAAAAGCTCTGCCAGTTCTATTTTGTCTGTTGTACTTGACACTTTCATGAGTTGACGCTTCTTAATTAGGTTCTTCGTTTCCTGGGAAAGCTTGCCAGGGTCCTGTCTAACTACCCTGCCTCCAACTTCCACTGCACACTCCGTAATGATACTCGTCAGATTATCATTCATTGTATCTACGCTAAGGTTGGTTTCCTCACTAAGAGCCGAGTACCTGTTCTGCAGCGACACTCTGAATTCCTGTACTTTCCCTCTCAGTGCTAGCTGATTGATTGGCTCTTGCGTACCAGTTTCTGTCGTTCCGTCTTCAAGTCTAGGCGAACTCGAGACCGTACCATTCTATGGTCACTGCATCGTACCTTGCCAATCACTTCCACATCCTGCCCGATTCCTGGGTGTCCAGTCATTATAAAGTCTGTTTCGTTCTTATTTTCGCCATTAGGGCTCCTTCATGTCTACTTGCGGTTTTCTCGTTTTTGGTAGAAGGTACTCAAGATCCGTAAATTATTGCGTTCTGCGAATTCTACTAGTAGCTCTCCTCTGGCGTTTCTAGTACCGATGCCATAATCTCCTACTGCCTGGTCTCCAGCCTGCTTCTTCCCTACCTTTGCATTAAAATCGCCCATCACTACAGTATACTGTGTTTTTACCTTACTCATTGCCGATTCCACGTCTTCAAAGAAGCTATCAACTGAAGCGTCATCATGACTGGGTGTAGGCGCGTAAGCCTGTACTACTTTCATCTTGTATCTTTTATTCAGTTTAATTACGATACCTACCACCCTTTCATTAATGCTATAGTATTCCTCTATGTTGCCAGCTATGTTTCTGTGAATTAGGAGCCCCACTCCCAGTTCTCTTCTGTCTGCCAAGCCCCTGTAGCAAAGGACGTGCCCATTCTGTAGCAACGTATAGACCTCATTTGTCCTCCTAACCTCACTGAGCCCCATTATATCCCATTTAAACACCCTCTAGCTCCTCGAATAGTACAGCTAGACTTCCCTCACTAGATAAGGTTCTAGCGTTAAACGTTCTTCCCAAGTTCAGGTTCCAATGGCGACCTGTCCGGATCCAGAGATTCTTAGCACCCTCTGCTGCTTTGCAGATCTGACCGCCGCTGTGGTCAGTTGCTTCGCAGCTGCTGGGGACTGAGGGCCGTGAGTTATTTGACGTAAGCATGTGGGAGGTAGTGGCCAGATACTGCACCAGGGTGGTCAATCCTTCTCTGGTGAGGGAGTGCGTTCTCGGCGGTGTTTGCCGGTGAGGGCACACCCCAGGCCTCTTAGTGCAGTTCCATCAACACGCGGATTATTTTTTTATCCGGTTGGGAACTGCGCGGTACCGGGATTTGAATCACGGACCTCTTGCATGAAGTGCAATAAGCCAAACAAAATTATGGGTCAGGTTTGTGTACGTTATAGTTGCAACCGTGCTTACACTCGTGTAATTCAACGTCTACAAGTTTTCCATGGAATTTAAGTTTGCAACAATGAGTTCCAGTTATCACGACGTAACTAATGTATACGAGAGTAGATATATCTTACAAGGAAGCAATCGTGTCAGGTCACAAGTCTTATTGAACCTTGTTTTAATGATCAATAAATCCTATATAGTAATATGTGAAAACGACATGCATGAAACTTATGTTGGTCACATTATTGCAGAGTTTGGAGTGGCAACAAGAAATTGAAATATCAATACTACTTTTAGCTTGCATATCGGTGGACGAAATTGCCGGTCATTGAAAGGTTTTGATAGCTATGTGCTGCCTTCATTGAACAAGATTTCAGTTATTCTTGTTAACACGCATCTGTGATGGCCTTCAACAGCCATTTACCTTACTATCGTGCGCAGTGCGATGCTTAAGGGAGCATCTACGAAAAAAAATAACTTATGTAAATTCAAGTCACAGTCATTTATATGCCTAAATTTAAGATGAAAGTTGTACTAATTCGTTCCAAATATACATCTTTCGCTTCGTTTTGCTACGCCTACCGCTCGGGGCTGTGCAGATATTACATTTATCGAAGACTTTATGAGTGCACCAGTGAATACTTTTAGCGTAGTGTTGGCAAGTCTCAAATAAATCTCACGTCATACACACTTAACGAGCTAACGTTAAGACGTTGGTTAACTGACTCACTCGTGATACGCATTTAATGGACCATGTATTGAACTGCTGAAGCTTTACTGCAACCTTTAACGTAGGCTGCCGAATTCAAAAAATTTTCTGTTTTGTGTGGATGTGTGATTATTTAGTAGAGGTCGCAAGTGCCTTGTCGGAATTTGCCTAAACAGTGCCTTGCGAATACAATTAGTATGACACATTTTTGCGAATAAGGGCTGGCATGATGCTTAAGCATCTTGAGGACGACGCAGCGAGCAATGGAAAGAAAATGGTAGGTGTCACCTTAAGAGACACGAGAGCAGAGTAGATAAGGGGACAAACGGGGGTTAAGGATATCATAGTTGAAATAAGGAAGAGAAAATGGTCATGGGCCGGGCATGTAGCGCGTAGACAGGATAACCGCTGGTCATTAAGGGTAACTAACTGAATTCCCAGAGAAGGGAAGTGGGTTAGGGGGAGACAGAAGGTTAGGCGGGCAGATGAGATTAAGAAGTTTGCGGGTATAAATTGGCAGCAGCAAGCACAGGACCGGGTTAACTGGCGGAATATGGAAGAGGCCTTTGTCCTGCAGTGGACGTAATCAGGCTGATGATGATGATGATGATGATTATGCTTAAGCCAAACTCTACATTAAGTTAACAGCCTTCTGCGGTGCTGCCGCGTAATAATTAAAACTGCTTGCGAACACATCCTTTCAGAACTAACACTGTGGTGCATTTAGCTCAAGAATTTGTGTGCCGGTACGAGTACCCACCAAAATGTGCAATCACACACTCGTGCATTAAGGTTGATGGACAACAATACCTTAGCATTTCCTTCAATGTCACCAGATATTTTCGGCTATGTGAGAATATGTATTATTATTATTATTATTATTATTATTATTAATAATATTATTATTATTAATAAATTTGTTGTTCTTTTCATTGTTTTTGTGTATCGAAAAGCGTCCTACTTGTCGATTCCGTACTCAGTCAATACTGTGTTGTTATGTAAGGTTTATGAGATCAGTAATCTTGGTGTTCATTTTGATAGAATGCTGAATTTTTTCTACTCGCAGTAAATGTGCTGCCCTGCAAGGCCTTTGTTCTCTCTGTATTGACAGAATATCTCTCGAGACTCCAGCTCTCTTATAGCCTTCTACAAATTGTACACCGCGATATGTCTTTCTCAGCTTGAAAACATATGCATATATGATCTGGACTGACCTTGCTAATTCCAGCAGTAACGCCCATGAGTGAGTAAAGAAAAAAACTCATAAGCATTTGCACTCATCGTTTCACTAGATTCTTTTCAACGCTGTTAGATATAGCCTTTTTCATCACTTAATGACTCACAAAATTCTGAGCTGTTGTTTTCTTTACAATCTTGTTCAAAGTAAGATATTCTCGTCTCGGTTGCAATAATTTTAAAATTCCGCGTAAGGTACCCAGAGAGAATGGATCATTGCAGGTACCTGCCAGCTTCTTCAACGCCCTATACTTCACAAAACACCGATTCTCTCTAACGTCAAATTTCTTGATTTGTTATGTTTATCATAGTCCACAGTATTTTTTATCAGTGAGGGTTGCCCTGTCCTAACGTAGATTTGCACATGCACAGATTCATCCATTTCTGTCTTTCAGGAAGCCTTCCGCACAGTTGTGTATATTCTGCAATATTTTTCAGTCCCATTCCATGACTACCTTCTTTTTTATTGATTGTTACTATTGTGCGTTGATTTCTCTTCGTCGACATGGTTTCGCTTTCTTTATTGATTTTCTTTCCTGTAGACAGTATTTAATGTAATTTTTCTTATTGTTGTTTCATTTTTGCGTGCGCCGGCGCCAAAGACCTTATGGTTGTTCCTAGATACGTTAAATAAATGATTGATTGATGATTGGTTAATTGAGTATTATTATAATAATAATAATGCTTGAGAAAGGAGATGAAAATCTGGCTGGATCGCGTCTTGGTAGCCAGCGTACACGAAACAGTGACTGCGGCTTTACAGAATGGCTGTCTCAAGGTCATACACCTGCAGCCCTACGGGCTTATGTCAGAAACAGACATATATATACGGTTACGAGACCACATGCGGTAAAACAAATGATTAAATGAGCAGACAGGGTTTTATTGATAATGCACCTCCAGAAAAGCTACTTCATCGGCAAGCCAATATAACCAAGCGCTGCACGACCCATGAATCACCAGCTTTGTTTATGAGATACGCCTCTTCAATTTCCAGCACTACCTTGTACCAGAATCTAGCTTTAACTACCGTATCATAAAACAAGGGCGCACATCCACACTCTCTACAATGCGATGACAGGTTAGAGCATGGTTGTCTTTTTAGAGCAGCTTTGCGATCCATATTTATATTATTGAATTCCAAACGATACTTCCCACATGACAGCGGAGTGCCATACACCGCACGATGTCCGCACAGTGAAAAAAAATGATTATATGTCTGCTTATATACTCATTTTTTTCACCTCACGTGTTTCAGTTTTAGTTGTTGGTGTGCGCTGTTTCCAGGTGGCTTTTTTTTACTTCAGTTTTTTCGCGCAACTGAGCTAAGGTTTACAACCCCGTGCCACCTTCTGTGCTTCTCAATATTGTGCGTATAAATTGTTTTTAGAGCTTGTTACGCAGTCTTGAGGGAGTACGCGCAGTGATGTGTGTGCGTTTTGAAAACGTTGGCTGTCTTTCTACCGCAATGTCGCGTTGATAATAACATGTTGTGATGCCCGTTGTCTATGTATGCGTGTATCATGCAATATTGCTGCGATATTACATGCGCTTGTGAAACCTGTATACACAATGCGTGTGTTTGTTAAACGTGAGTAATTTTTGCTGCATTTTCGACAAGATAGGGTTATTAATACTACTTCTAAGCAGATGCATAGCTGTGTGGCAGAGCACATTGCTTGCCATGCAAATGGCCTGCATGGTTTCGATTATCACTCAGACCCGAAATTTCTTGTAATTTGTTTTATTTGCATTTTTCTCAATTTTCGGTGATTTTTCATTTACACAACCATCAACACCCTACGCCGGAATTTCTGCGGAACGAACTCTTAACTGCTGTTGCGTTATTGATGCATTATTGGTTAAAATGCAAAGTGGGTTACGTGTACAAAAGACATTTTCTGTGACACGTTGGCAAGAAATATCGGTAATAGCCTCCATTTCTACGCACACAGAGAACTCTAAATAGCAGGTTCAGCAGTCACCCTATGGGCAATTTCAATTAAACCATACTTGTTCATGACAAGCTTGCATGCATACTACTCGCTTTTGACCGAACTTCATAAAGTTCATAATCGAGTTCGTGAAATTATTCAATGCACACGCAGTTCATACCGTCAACAAGAAGCCAATATTTCTTTTTGACTTCCGATGAATGCTGAAATGACACGCCAGAAAAGTTTGAAATGAAAACACTGAAAAATTTCTTTACAAAACTCAAATTGTGATTGAATTTTTCATGCTGCTTGTAATTGTCAAGTCGGAAACGAGAAAGCGAAATATTTACTTGCGCTGAACTATGTCTCAGACCATGTTGACTATAGGTTCAAGATAGGAGAAATCACAAGCAAAACTGACGTATTTCAACATTATTTTTTTCTTTTTGTTGTTCATTTTTGCGTGCGCCAGCGCCAAAGACCTTATGGTTGTTATGGTTGTCTGGAAGCAAGACAATCACAGAATGAAACCAACCAGCATTGCCTCTACCATCTCAAATGATTGTTTCATTTCATGTTAGATTGAGTGTGTTGAATTTGCTCGGAAGTGTTGCATTTTTATTGATATATGTTTTTGTGTTGCCGATTGTGATTGAGGTGACTATAATTATATGTTTATCTATGTATGTTTTTTGTATTATACATTCGTAAATGCTCCCCCACAGTAATATCGATTGGCGCTGCGACTAAATATACAAATAGTGTCAATAGATAAGCAATAGGTATGAACACAATCAATGTATCTATTTCGGGAAAATTGAGCTAACAGCGACTTGCGCCCACCAAAAACATTAAATAGGTTTCAAGTTACATATTAGCAATAATTTCTGGAGAATATTTTAAGATTTAAGGAGGATAACTTGAACCAGATTGTTGAGAGAATGCGTACAAGATTGATTAGGAGACAATTGTGACTGCATGCTGACCTTTCAACAAACAGCCATAGTTCTAGATGTATAATAATTTGTGTTGCTATAACTCATATGCCGGTGACACAAGCTGAATTCATCTAGGTGAGTTATCTGAATAGCTACAAAGAAAGGTATCCGTATAAGGAGACGCTAAACCTCATATGAATGCTTCTAATATATACATATACCGATGATTGTCATATAGCGGTATACAAGGGATTAGGTATATCAGGTTGTATAAGGCCCATATATGGATATGTCAGGAATCGGGCATATCAGGTTGTATAGGGCCCATATATGGGTATTACGTATGAAGCCTGATATGACCAATTCTCGATTTAGCCATATATGATTATTTTATATAGGTTCAAATATGAGACTTATATAAGGGAAAGCACATTTACTAGAAATAAAATAACAGGAAGATTTGTCCGTGCGGAACCATTTGGACATGACGGGGAAGTTTTAGAACATGTTGCGAACAAAGTTCATGAGGTCGCAATAAACGAACAAACACACAGAACACATATATTTAATTTGCATTGCGTAGGTCTGCCATACAAATGAACATGTCTTGGTTTATAAGTGGCGTCTTATAACTCAATTTCAAGGTTCACTGCTCATATTAATGCATATGACTGCTTGTTACTGGCGTAAAAATAAACAATAAATTATTTAGGTTTGCTAATAGAGGAACACAACATAATGAACATACTTTACGAAGGCACCTACGTCAAAAGAGGTTTTTCAAAATTTGCGAATTACCGAATCGCAAATTCTGAAATGATTAACAATAACGAGTCTAGGAAAAGTTTCAGGTTCTGCCTGAGCCATGAAGCACTTTGCGTGTTCACTTTAGCGCCTGCCCTGAAGTTGGAACTCCGCCTAGTTCCAACGAAGCTATAGTCGCCTTCGACTTCGAATGGAAGAGCTCGTTTGAGTTATGCATAGTGCCACTTCAAGCAAATAAACTCATGGAAAAACAAGCATATGTCCAAGCTCGAAAGATGACTACGCAGTCAAAGGTGGCGTGAATACTTCAGTACAACGAAAGGTAGGCACAAATAATGTATGCCCCACTGACGTTGGTGAGAAAATTTTCTCAACAAAAGTGCTCTGAAGACAATGGTGGCGAAATTCCTAGCATTGAAATGTCGGATTTAAGCCTCTGAGGTCTGTTTTTTCGCATTCGGTACAATGTTCTTTGCCCTATTATAAAATTTTCGTTGCCCCGCAGTCGCAGGAGCATTAGATCGTTAACGTTGTAAATGATAAATTATCGGCTTTTTTGTTAAGGCGAAATTTTTTTCCTTATTACAGATACTACAAAACACGACTCCAATTATTGTTATGAATGGGTCCTATAGAGCGCCGAGCCATCCAGCTTGTGAACAGACAGTGTATATTTCCGACAACTCGAAGCCGGGATACCACCACAACTTAACTTATGGTATGATGAAAGAAACGGTAAGATTAGCAAGAATATGTATGACCCCTACAATTCCTATTGTTTTGTAAAAAACAGCGGGGCTTGTGCGCGCTTCGCTCGCGAAGGTAATCGAAATAGCATAGTCTCGTGTATGGAGAAGCGAATGAAACGTTTATTTGACGTTCTGAGCGAGAAAATTGCGGTGTAGGTGCTGCGTGATTTATTCACGATATCTAGCACTAGTTTCAAAAAACAAAGTTTTACTACACCATGAAGTAAGTGGCAGGTGGCAGCACCTTGTAGTGTTATTTAAAACCCCTTTCTCTTTCAAAATTACCGCCATAAACTGTACTCTCCGCCACGCGTGCGACCTCTTCTCTCTTTTTGCCCGTGAGGAGTCCTCTCGGTCTCTGCCACTTTTTTTTTGCACGTTAATTGATCTCCTTCACCAATTCATCCTTTATTTCATTCAATGCCAGTGCAAACACGTGCTATTCAACGGGAGCCGTCTGTCCGCCTTCGTTCAAATATAGGTCGTAATGCGACACCACAGGAGGAGTAGGGCTGCTTCTATTACGCGTGCTTCCGAGTAACCTTCCACGGAAACACGATATACGTGCGTCCCTCTTCAATATCATACATCCATCAAATTTGTTCCTTCATGCTCCTTCTTCGTGTCTGGAAGCAATACCGCTGCCACCGAACAGAGTAGTTACACAAATGCGTCAGCACGGGGCATTCCCTTTGTGAAGGGTGGAAACTTGGGCAAGTTGGTAGGACATAACTGAATGTAGAAACAGCGCAACCTAGAAGTAGTTACTTCGTAGATATGGCCCAGATTTGGGAGCACGTTAAAGAACCCCAGGTAATCTAAATTTCCGGAGCCCTCCACTACGGCGTCTCTCATAATCATATAGTGGTTTTGGGACGTTAAACCCCACATATCAATCAATCATCGTAGATACGGCCGCGAGAAAAGGACAGAAAAGAGCGCTTTTTTCTGTCCTTCTTTTTTTGCTTCCGTAGTTACGAAGTAACTATTTGTTGGTTGCGCAGTTTGTACATTCAGGGTTCCCATTGTGTGCCCACATAGCGTCACGAACGGTCACACGC
Source organism: Rhipicephalus annulatus (assembly GCA_013436015.1). Taxonomy (NCBI): domain Eukaryota; kingdom Metazoa; phylum Arthropoda; class Arachnida; order Ixodida; family Ixodidae; genus Rhipicephalus; species Rhipicephalus annulatus. The sequence continues at coordinate 105,638 of WOVY01006217.1, read as the reverse complement.
TATTTGAAAAAACCGTATCACTTACAAAGCGAGCGTGACCGCCAACATTGTGATAAAAAAAATGCAAGACGCCGCCCACTGATAACTTCACAAATGAACAAAAAAATACTATATATTTATCCCGTCGTGAGGCACTGCATGAAGGATTCTCTTCCACATGACCGCAAAGCACAGGGGACGGCTGCGTGATGGGAAAGATGGTGGTGAACCACTGAATCGGGCGTATCTGGCTGGTATTGATAAAATGGAAGAGGCACTGCCTTCGCAATAGCCCGTGCAGGACACGCGACTTGTGCGTTGTGCTGATACTTTTCTTCCTCGCTCGCGCCATTTTCACCAGGGCTGCGCGCTCGCGTAGCCAACATTGCGCGAGCTTAGTTTTCGACGATATTTGCTGGCTCTGCATCGTCCACTGGCTCCTACATTTGTTGCAACCAGAATACAAAAGGCTATGTATTTCGAACGATATCCAAGTCGACCACCATCACTCTCGCAAGAAGCATTCACTGCACTACACTGAGCAAAAGAACTTGGACCGGTCAAAAAACATCTTATTTGCAAGTTATGGCGCTCTCTTATTGATCAACGAATGTTGTATGCATAGTGAACATTCTTCCGGCCTGATAAAGTTTTTTATTGTGTGCTGAACTGAGAAGAGCATCAAAATAGAATTGTCTCAATGCTCTGCTGACACCCCGTCAAAGCACACGTATTCAGTGTGAAATGAACTACAGAAACCGCTTTTGCAATGAAAAGCCACCTGATATGATAAAGCTTCTCGATCACGGTTATTGTGATCGTTAGGATTCGTTTGAAATCAATGCGGAAAAATAGGTTAATGAAGAAGTATATCGAGATGACACCAAAGATGGTCACCGAATAAGGTTCTTTTTTCATTGAGGTGGGTGAGGGTATTCACGCATAAAATATTGACACAAGCGCAACCTAGCGCTAGAAAAAAAACAAGCACTGCAGGTAAAAATTTCCCGGATAAGCATTCCTCTCCTGATATCGAAAATGCGCCGTTCTATCACTTTATGTAAATTGCGTCACATGAGCGCACTTCGACGACATTACGACACCACAAATTTAGCGACATGTGATGTCGTCATGCTGTCTTATGGTATTGTCATCTCGCATTTAGGATTTCTTTCATCACCTGTTCGTAACGACGCAAGACTCTTTCAACGCTGGACGCTGACAGTCATATTTCACGTTTGATGAGGCATCTGGGGTTTTTGTCTAAACCTGAGAATGCCCTTGATGTTTAGGGTGAGCAATGTCAGGTGACGAAATTTTTTTTCATTTATGTATGGTAATTTCAATTTGGATGTCAAGTGCGCAGACCTGGGGGCTAATTATTTTTTGTTTTCTCACGTGCAAAGAGTACACTCACGTGCAAAAGGTGTTCACGTGATTGTACTCTATTATTGATGATTTTAGTTTCGAGGCAGAGGCCAAAAGTCGTCGCCTGCGCAGTGAATGTTTTAAAATGATCTTTCGCAGCTTTGAGGGACCTTTTTTATTAATGTGACACATGCCCAAATCATAGAATTCATGAGTATGGTAATAAAGATTTAAAAGTCACTTACGGCATGATTGTTACGTAATTATTCGGAAAAGGTCTGTATCAATATTCTCCAGCACTGCAGCGTAGAGTCATATGTAACTTTGTAACTTTGTAAACAAAATTATACCTTGCGTCTGAATGATCAGCTGCTTTCTAAACGTTCCTGCTATATTTTATTTAAGACCAAGTTGAGCCCAATATTTTGCAACAATTCGGAAAAGAGCTGAAACCTGGACCAGAGACATAAACCTCTAGCTGATAGGAGTGACTGGTTGCTATTACCTGGTCCTTTTCATGTTCATAGTAGTGCCACCAGCAATTTCATGCGAATGTAAAACCTGTTATTATCCGGAGGAAAAAAACACCTGCATCGTAGAACTCTCCAAGAACCCTCCTTTGAAGTAGCATGCCACATTTACGCAGTTTTTGAAAGAAACTAATCCTCTAATAAGCGTTTTTTCAATGTTCGCTATTTTGCGATAACTATTTTTCTGAATTCGCTACGATACGGGAACGCGCAAGTGGCCCAAAATCACGCGCCTTCACATAATATGGCCGAGCGTCCGTGGGAGCACCGGAGAAAAAATCCCAGAATATCCACGGAGTGCGTGATGATGAGTGGGGCGAAGCATCTGTCATTTCGTCCACGCGACAATCTCTGCGGTCGTTTTTGCTTCCATCTGTCCATGCATCTGTCTATCCCTGCGTCAATCCATCCATCATTTTATGCGTACGTGTGTCGGTCCGTTCGTGAGTCTGTCTGTGCGTCCGTCCACCGATAGGTTCGTACGTGCATCTCTCTGCCTTGTCATCGGTCTGTCCATGCGTCTCTTCATTCATCCATCAATCTAGTAAACACTCTAAGTGCCACCTTCTCACATCTCTTTATCGTATAATCATTATATAGAAGTACCGCCATCCAGCGGAAATTATATGGACTAAACAAGAGATGGCACGAACGGACTAGAAGGGAAGATTGCACACTCTTACGGCTTGAGCTTCGTATTTAGTTCTCACCTTTCACCACCGCTAGTTCATGGCACTGCAGTTGAATTCTCGCTAAACTTCGCTAAAACCAAGGAGGTTACGCCCATTGAGTTCAACGTGGCAACCTTTCCTGGTCAGATAGTGCTCCGAATGCGTTCTTCTGTTTCTAGTTTTTAAAGACAATAGTCTTTCTTCGAGACCTTCGACGCAAACATTTTGGTCTCTCTGTCTGCCTGTACACTCGTCTGTTTGTCCGCCCATAACGGTACCCAAACGACAATAAACAATACCCTAAGCGGCGCACCTAACCTGCAGTATCCAGTAATATTGCTCAAGATTTAGCATTCATATTTGTGAGATTGTCAATTTGAAATCACTTATTGCACATATCTGTGGCACCATAACAACACGTCAATATTTTCTACGAGTGGCTTTATAGCCGAGAAGGCACACACAAGTAATTCAAACGACCGTAGCGTTTATCACGCTGCGCTGACAGTGCAACACGTTGCTCAGAAAGGAAAGTGTTTCCAACGCTTTGCTAGTACGGCACGGTGGCGGCACCTTCCCATCGCCTTGCGTCCTACATCTTATCGCCTGCAAGATGGGCGCGCATGGCGCGTGCTTCGTTTTGCAAGATAACTGCCAGATAGCGCTCTTGTCTTACGTGTGACGTGACTCGACACGCTCGTTAGGCTCCGATACACGCTCAAAGCACTCTGACGCAGCGCCTCCTGAATACCATTCACCAATTTTCTTGGGCAGAACATCACAAAAGCGTTTGTTCACCCTCTCCAGACGCAAGAGTCTTTGGTCGACATTTGCAGTGTGACAGGCAGATACGGGACCAACTTTTTTTAGTAGGCATAAAACTCAAGGCAAATTTATTGAAGATTAAGTTAACGATACTCTTCTCTGTAGGTAATTTCATCAAAACAATATCTTTTTATTATGGTTAACGTGCGCGGGTTTTTACTCAATTTGAAATGGTGCGCGCATGTGCCGGTCCTCTAGTAAGGCCGCGGAAGTGGCTTACTACTACTATTACGACGACGACGACAACCACTAATGTCTGTGAATCCTTGCGTATATCGCGGATGCACGACCCAAGGCGTAAGCTTGAGCTTCACCCCTAAAACGGTGCCGGGTGCAGTGCGCGCCGGAGGTGGGTGAGAATAGAGGAGGAATCGCGTGCGCAAAGCGTAGTGATTTCCTTCCTAGATCAAGTAGGTTGGATGTATGCATGAGTGGATGAGCTTGATTTGGTCTATTGGAACGTGCTTCAGCACGTTGCGGGCCACTCTGACGCCGGAACAGAAAGACCAAGTCCCTCTGCTGCGTCATACATTCAACGACAGAGAGGTGAATGTCGTCTGCCATTTATTCTCTCTGTTTACAACTCATCTTTCCCTTCATCTTGACTGTGCCTTGCCCTTTCGATGCTTCATGCACGAAGCTCTTCACTGTCCTGGACTCATTGTTCACACCTCCAGGTGTAATATATGAAGATGTTACTAAATCAGGCGCATTCTGCTTGCCTTGAGAGTCACTGGTACCACATGGTCTTTAAGATGCCATTTTTCGAGGCCGTTTTGACAACTTGAAAGGGTCCGTAAAACATTTAATTGGGTTTCCCTACTCCTTTTGGTACTAGAACGTAGTCGCCTGATTGTATGCCTCCTTTATCACTGCTTCGTATACTGTCGAAGTTCTTCTTCATCCTTTTTTCTATGCTTCTTACTGTCTCGCAGTTTTATTTCTCTCTGAAAAGACGAGATTCTCAAGAATGTCGAGTGCGTGGTCCACTGAAAGCACTGCTACACTCCCTGAAGCTGCAAACACCGGAGTGCATCTGAGATCACTTGTTCAGGAAAGGTTGTGGTGTCTTATAGGGGCTTCAAGACAGCATTTCCAACCACCTGTAAAGGTTCGGTACATATTCATATACTGCTTCTTGTCTCCTATAGAACGCTCAGCGATACCATTGGCAGCCGGATGGTAAGGGGAGAAAAACTTGATTTACAATCCATGACCCCCACTGATTCTGAAAGCTTTGTGCTTTTCAAAGCCGGACCGTTGTCACACACCAATGTGTTCGTATTTCGAAAACATTCTGTCATCAGTATACCAATGACGCTGTTAGCGTCTTCCTTTCCAGCTCTTGCTGTAACCATTTTGCGTCTTCCTGGCCCTTTCCCCTTTCTTTTTGAGCTCTGCGAAGCCCTAATGAATAACGTCGAATGAGACGTTGGAGTGCTCTGTTGTTATGATTATGTGCGTGGGCTGCACTAACTTGACTTTGTTCGTTTGACAATCGTGACATGTTTGGATGTAGTTTATGGTGTTATCTTTCATATCGGGCTACGTAAATTGTTTCAGACGTTGACTGTACGTTAGCCGAAAATCTTCATGTGTACCTGATTCGGGAGTGTCGTGGCAAAGATGTAGAATCTTAGCAGTCCTCGTTAATGGAACGCGGTATTTTCCATTGGTGAATTTCGGTTCTTCGGTTCCTTCACAGAGCATTGATTGATTGATTTCTACAGAGTCGTCAACCACTGTGGGTACCAAAAGCCAAGACAGTGCGTTTCCATCAGTCAGTAGAAAACATGTACGATGCCAAACGACGAAATTGAACCTTTGCAGGTAATTCACCCATCTGGCATTTTGGTTTCTTGGTTGTGACATACCGAGGAGTTGAGTCAGTGCTTGATGGTCCGTAAGACAGGTAACTTTTGTGCCATCTAGGCACGTACAAAAATATGCACAGATTTCAGTGCGGCCGATGCTTCCTTTTTTGTTCTTGAGTAGGTAAACTCAGCTGGCTTCAATGTGTAACTACAGCACTCTACACTACATAATGCTTTTGAGGATTCAAGTCTATTGGCTTCTGGTAAAATACAGCTGCAGTCACATAATGTGACGCACCTGCATTTAGCACAAACGGTAAGGAGAAGTCTGGGATCTGTACGATAGTGTCCAGCGATATAATTTTCACGAGGTCAGAGAAAGCTATTTCACAGTGCCAATCCCACTGATATGGTCAACCTTTCAAGGTCAAGCGTGTCAGACATCTCGGTTTAGTTGCATAGTCTTCAATGAATGACCGAAAGTGTCCAACCAGTCCCAGGAAAACACGCAATGAATGTATGTCATAAGACTTTACGAATTTTAAGATTGTCTCCACGGATTCTTGCTTTGTGCTTTTTGTGGGTCCGTCAAATACTCTTCCCAGCAAGAGTACCTTTTTTTGAAAGAAAGCGCTTTTCTTGAAGATTGTTTTCAGACTTGCAACACTTAGCTCTTTCAAATGAAGTGACGGGTTCCTCCAATGCTCTTTTTGGTTTTTGAGAAAACTATTCGTATATGTAAACATTTCACAATGTGTCCTGACACAGCTTCAGGGTTTCGTTAATGATTTTTTATAACCAGGCAGAAAAATTTTCCCACCCGAATGGTAGGCGGTTCAATTTTCACCCGAATGAAAGGCAGTGTACTTCTTTGTTTCTTCTGTCAGTGGAATTTGCCAGAAGCCTTTGCAAAGGTCCAATCTTGAAATGCATTGGCAGCCGCCTGTCTCATCAATAATGTCATCAATTCTCGCATTTGGTATATTATCTGGTCAGTTATTTGGTTGAGAACTGTGTAGTCTGTGCGCAGACGAAAACTGCCATCTTCTTTAAAAGCTATAAGTATTGACGATGCGAATGGCGACACAGAAGGTCGAATAATGCCAGCATCTAGCATTGCTTGTAATTCTGCTTTTAATTATGTCTCCTTTTTCTTGACATAATATCTGAACTTCTTCGAACAACCACTTTGTTGGTGAGGCCAAAAGGAACCTTAAGATATTTAATTATTGGCAAGTAGTTTCCTTTGCACAATAGCTCTGGGTACTTTTTGTGTATCTTCCCTGCAATAAATTTGTGCAGGTGACTCAATGTTATCCTTCCCTGCTACGTGGCCTTCAATAAGAGCTTTGTCGTCACAGTAAATGTTGATCCTTAACTTCTTTATACCAAGACGAAATAGCAGAAACTCCTAAAAGACATCTGGTTGCACAAACACATTGGTTTTAATTTTCTAACATTGAAATTTGAGAAATACAAAAGCCATCTCAATACGTGAACTCAAAGTTTTATCTTACCCTTGAACGCGCAAGTTCTTCCAGCGTACACGTAGCTTACATCCATTAGCCTCTTATTCATTATCGACACGGATGCTGCGCTGTGAATGGGGGCTTCCATTTCCATGTCATTTACTTTAACTGAAACGTGAAGTAAGCAAGTGAATACGACTTACTTAGCATACACGCTGGTAACTTGGGACTTTTCTTCGCCCGCAGATTCTCTTGGCGGTAGCGCTTGAGGAACAGACCAGGCGTCATGTTGGTCACTGCTTTTATTGAAAGAAGAGTGAATTGAGCTTTCTTTTTGACAGAAGGCTGGGAAAGGCAACAGATCTATCCGTTCATTAGCATTCAGTTGGTGTGGTGTGGTGAGTTCAGCTGAGTCAGAAACCTGTTCTATTTTACAGAGTGGTTATTGTCGTGGACCCTCGTTAATTAAGAAGGGAAACAAGTGTATACCTAAGGGCTTGTTTTTCGTGTTTTACACAGTAATAATGAGATCTAACAGACAATAATGCCAAGGAAGGTATAGGGGAAGGTATTAGGCCAATTGTAATGCAAATGAGAAGAAAGAAAAGGTGAAAAGATAACTTGCCGGGGGCAGGATCCGAACCTGCGACCTTCGCATAACGTGTTCGATGCTCTACCGCTGAGCTACCACGACAGCTATCCCCCCAGCCACTTTATTGGGTATCTATGTCAATTCAAACGTGGGAGTGTCAGTCAGTGCCACTAGTAGCCAAGGCGGCGAGTGTGGCACACTCTTTATGAGCCTGTTTGGCATCACGTCGCACATGAACTTATTACTAACTGGCAGCTGACCAATAGTCTTCCGTATACAGCCTGAAGGCACCAAGTCTGCCAGTACGAGACCCTCGTTAATTCATAAGGAAAACAAGTGTATACTGAAGGGCTCGTTTTTCGTATTTTAATGAGATCAAACAGACAATAATGCCAAGGAAGGTATAGGGGAAGGTATTAGCCCAATTGTAATGTCAATGAGAAGAAAGAAAAGTTGGTGAAAGATAACTTGCTGTGGGCAGGATCCGATATATATATATATATATATATATATATATATATATATATTTATATATATATAATGACACACACGCCTGATTGGCGTTAGGGCGGACTCAGCAATATATATTTCCAAGTGCGCTGTAGCAGTTCGCGTCTTCGCAGCTTCGAATGGAGACCTCAAAAGAAAGCTTTCAGACGCAAAACTGGGACTGCCTGAGCCACCCCCTTGCTGGCCCAAAGAAACCGAGAGTGATGTGATAGTTTGCAGGGCAAGTTTGTTCAATGATTAAGTAGGGTGCAAGAAATCATGAAATGAACTTTGCACAATATCTAGAAACATTATCAGGCGTCCAAAGGATCCCTTAGTTGCTAGGGCAGAAAGAGGCCTAACGACGGTAATGCTCATACCGCTGCTTGTGGTTATATTCGTTCCATGGTTTCATTGCGGACACCAACAAGTTGCCAGAAATATTGAAGTTTTAAAGCGATGGAGCGCCGATTGTGAATCAAGCCGACTACCATAAGCGAGATAGAAGAGATAGTAACCATTAGTGCTTGGGAAGTCAATATTATTAGAAAACATCACAAAAAGAAGATTGTCTCCCAGTTATCGCGAACAAGCAAAACAAGAATGAAGATCGCATCTAGTGCGACTAAATCACTATCTTGTGTGGTTGGTTGGAAGGTTGTGTGCTGATGTCCTTTGAAGTGTGATGTCCGTTTTCTGCATTTTTTATTTCCTCAGAACAGTGAAGTCTTGTCGTCATCGCTCTAGAGACATGGGTGTGTTGATGTTTAAATTACACGGATATTCAATGAACCTCACATTAAAGGGTGGGGACTTTTACAGTTGCAAATAATGCTGTGTCAATATCGATCTGCCGTTGACAAGCTGCCAACTGCAAATAGTGATTGTCAGTAGTAGTGCCAGAAGCAGGTACAAGCTGTTACGTAAGTAAATGCAAAAGGTGCGACCAATGAAGAGAGTTTAGTAAGAATTATGCTAGTTAAAAAGCGCGGTAAAATAAGGTTTTAGCATATCCACGAAGTGAATGGTGATGAGTGGGGCGGAGCGTCCGTCCGTCTGTTCGTCTCTCCTACCGTCTGTCCGTCCGTCCGCCCGTCTGTCGGTCTCTGCCGATCAGGCCCGTGACATGTTGCGAGCTTCGCAGCCGCGCCGTGAGGCGTCGCTACCACGAAATGACGACAGCGCACCACATGGGAACGGCAAACGAATCTCCAGCTAAGCCTTTTTTTCGACGACTTTATTTGTAAGGTGTGGTACGCATAAAAAACTGCTTCGCATTTATTTTAGGCATTTATAAGCATGAGTATTGCAAACCCGTCAAAGATAACAATATGACTCACTTTAGCTGGCAGCTTGAACTCAAAAAGAAGCAATAGTGCCACACTGTTCATAAAAGGAACGTGAATACATTGATAATATTTACAGAAAGTTTGCCAAATACCGCCAACGAAATGTTACGACATCTTGAGCTACAGAAGTGCTGGAAAGTTATTAGTACATTTTCGCTAACTGCCGCGAATGTTTCGTAGAGTGCGATGGATACATATCAGCCAGAGCTGGACAGCTTCTGTGTTCCGGGCATCTGCGTTGGGGCTATGCGTAGTACGTACCTTTCTTGCTCGTGAACGCTGATGCGTGCATGTTGTTCACTGCTGCAGATGCTAAAACGTTACTTACGTGGAATTTATTTTGTGTAAACATCGATTGACTTGCAATAAAGAAATTTATTGCCGCAAGTTTGTGTGATCAGCGTTGTCGTTTCGCTCAGCCAGTATGCGCCGACACTAACTTACTAAAGTATGCAATAAACATGTGAGCTTCTAGTAGGTAATTTACTGCAATGTACAATAAGTAATTGAGAGAAATTGAGACAGGGAGCTACTCAAACGAGCACGGGACAGCCATGACGCAGAAGCAGAACGCTCTGTTGCTTTGAAACATGTTTCGTTTTAGACGTAGCTATAAATTACACAAACAATATATTTAGTTATTTATTGTACAAAAAACTATTTCAGTCCAGAAGATAATAGAAACTTTTTCAGTTGTCAGCAAAATAGTAACTTTCCGATCTTTGTACAACTGCACCGGAATCCAGACGATGTTCAATTCTTGTCCCCATTGGCTCAATGGAGATGTCACTCCACTGCTGTCTGTCCCTGTGACTATCTGTCTGTCCATCCATTCATCCGTCTGTTCGTTCGTTCGTTTGTTCGTCTGCCTGTCTGTCCGTTCGTTGGTCTGTCTCTCTGTCTATCAGTCGGTCTGTCTGTCCGTGCGTACGTCATCCCTGTTACACATACTTCTATCGAACCAACACCATCTCGAAATAGAGGCGAGAAATGGTGATGAAACAGCGCCATCACTCACACTGTCTAAAAATACTGGTGGTTACGTATGACGCAGATTGATTGATTGATTTGTGGGGTTTAACGTCCCAAAACCACCATTTGATTATGAGAGACGCCGTAGTGGAGGGCTCCGGAAATTTTGACCACCTGGGGTTCTTTAACGTGCACCCAAATCTGAGTACACGGGCCTACAACATTTCCGCCACCATCGGAAATGCAGCCGCCGCAGCCGGGAATCGAACCCGCGACCTGCGGGTCAGCAGCCGAGTACCTTAGCCACTAGACCACCGCGGCGGGGCATCTGACGCAGAACAACGTTAGACTAAGATGAGCTACGCCCCTAAAAGTACGTCGGTATCTTTGTGCTTCTTTTGAAACTTGTGATGTTTTTCCCAGCCGGAGCCCTAAGTGGCTGTGGATTCCGAAGAAATTCTTCGTGATGAGCATAGGCGCACTCATGACGGAGCAGACCCGCAGGTTGTGGGATCAAATCTTGGGTGTGGCGGCTGCATTTCCGATGGCGACGGAAACGTTGTATGCCCGTGTGCTCAGATTTGGGTGCACGTTAAGGAACCCCAGGTGGTCAAAATTTCAGGAGCCCTCCACTACGGCGTCTCTCATAAACATATGATAGGGTTGGGACGTTGAAACCCACATATCAATTAATCAATGAGGGAGCAGAGGAAGTGCCCCCCCCCCCCCGCTCCTGATTGCCTGACAGAGGGGTGCAAATTCAGCCCCATAAACTGACAGCTTAAGGAAGGGGGCAATGCGAACAGCTATCGCAACCCCTGAATGGTAACGCTGCGCACGCCTACGGTGATGACAACCAGGATAACGCGTCGGGGTGTGGTGTTTATAAGATTTTGTGCGTGAGGATGTCGGAAGCATTTTTTTTCCAGCCGTAATTACAACAAAGCACCTCTTTTCGGTGATATAAAACTCTAGTTAACACTTATGATAGTGTGGCTGGACCCCCTTACTCAATGTAGAATCTGGGCGCAAACACCAGGGCTCGTCCTGTTGCTGGCAACCAGCCGCTGGAACCACGAGCGCCACGTTGTGGCGGTCGCTCGTCATGGTTGGGTCATTTTCTGCTCAACTCTATTAGTGAACACCGCGGACCCTATCACCACCAACGTGTGCCTGTGGCTGCGGTGCGTATTACTTAATAGAAGTTTTGCTGCCCTGATCAGTTGCCAGGATGATGGCATCACCTCTTCCCAAGTACGGTCACTTTCTTCACTCAAACCTATTATCGAACTCAGCTTAAATTGTTGCTTTCCTCGTGATTTTTATTATTATCACTGCATTTATATATATCTCCACCTCAGTATCTCGTGTGGAAGAATGTCAGATAACGGGAAATCATAAGATGACCGTTTTCAGAATCGATATTGCATGAAGAAAGCTACAGTGTTGCCTAAACTACATGCTGATTTTCAGAACGCACTACAACGTTCATTAGAGTTCATTTGATACGACCGCTGAAGCCCCTCGTGAATGAGAAAAGGAATGCAATACGGAAACCATTTCGTGGTGCATGAAGTCTGCAGGTCAATAGTTGAAAGCTAGGCATATGGGGCATGATTTTGGTATATTGGATGTAAAAGCGTTTTAGTCGATTTCAAAGGTCTCACTAAGACACTACATGAGTGGAGAGCACAAAGTGCCAGATATGCCCACTTGTAACAAACCAAACAGAAGATACTTAAAGTTTAAAACACTAAAAGCGCGGTACGAAGAATCCACCAATATGCATCAGAACAGAACTCCAGTGGGGAAGTCCAGAGGAACTTTGTTGGTCAGGCTCGTGGTAAGAGTGATTCACACAAATAGGCAACTCTGATTTCTCTTCATTCAATAAAATTAGTGCCAGACAAACATGAAGTTACCTAATGCAATGCATTTATTAGCGAACTTCGCCGACTTTAAGCGTAGCAATCTATCTGTCTATCTAGCCGCCTACGAATTTTAGCTCTCCTGATCGTTCGAATATTGGTATCGATACCAAACTTAGTATGACCTAACATGATTGTTTACGGGTGCATTGATTAGTCATAACATGAGAATCATGACATGTATATCATGAATGTCAAGGTTTAGATATCATGGTCTTGCTGCTCTTGCAGTGGTTTTGTTCACATGACATGTTGCGAAACTGGTATGGTATGACATGAATGCGTGGCAAACACAAGCGACAGACCCTAACATTAAAATCGTGACATGCGTGTCTTGTAACAACATGCATAGATTCCACGCTCATGATGCACTCACACCCATTTCGCTAGCGTCACTTATACAAAATTTGGTATTACGCTACGTGAATGGATGACCAAAGTACGTGGAAAGTGCAAATATGATAATCGTGAGATGCGTGTTATGTAACAACAAGACTACATGCCACGATCATGATGCACTCGCGGCCGTTTCGTTAGCGTCTAATATACCGTACTTGGTATTTTGAGACTTGCATGGATGACGAAGATATGTGACTGGTGCAAACATGATAATCATGAGATGCATGTCATGTTACAACATGGCTACATGCCACAGTCAAGACGTCAATACACTTCGGTGAGACACGGCACGCGTGTGCGCCTGCGCTCATTTTGTCACGTCTCGCTGGCGTTGCTACGCCAGGCGCCTGTTCTGCCACATACTCGCACGCGCGCCGCGCTGCTTTGCTTTTACGCAAGCACATTTTAGCGCGTCTGGCATCCCTTTGTCACGAAAAGAGGCAGACGCAGTGCTGTTTGGGTAACGCGTCAGCGCAAAATTTAGCATGTCTCATTTCGCGCCAGTTGCCGTCGGGCTGCGCCGATGGACCCTGGTTGCGCCAGTCGCGCCTGACGTCAGACTATAGAATTGTGGATTTCGCTAACGTTCCGCGTCACTGTGATAAGCGTGCGCGCACTATAACGTTACGTTGGAGTATATTAGGCACTTGGTTACGCACTCGCGGTCATTTCACTAGCTCCCGATGCACCAAGTTTGGCGTTACGTGACGTCAATGAATCACGAAGGTATATGACTGGTGCCAACATTATAATTATGACGCGCGTGTCATGTAAGAACATAACAACATACGACGTTTATAGCGTGCTCACAGCCGTTTCGCTAGCTTCACATATACTAAATTTGGCATCACGTGACAAGAAAGCATGACGAAGGTCAACGTCAAATCTAAACATATTTATTTATTTATTTATTTATTTATACATACTGCAGCCCCCAATTTGGGGCTATGGCAGGAGTGAGCATTCACAATAACAAACAAACAGGTCAACAGAGCAATAAAACAAAAGAACACTTAACGCAAATCAGCAAGGGCAAGTAAAAAATTTTCCAGTGGAAGGGAGCGAATGTCACCGGACAGTTGATTCCACATTTCGGCAGTGAAAGGAAAAAAACTAAATTTGAATGTGTTAGTTCGACAATGGTAAGGCTTGATATTAGGGTGGTGATTACTTCTAGTTGTGGACGGCGAGGCAAATGAGATGTAGGTATTGTGGGACATGCGATAGACCGAGTTAATAAAACAGTAAAGCAGTTTCATAGAATCCTTCAGACGGCGCATGCGTAATGTGGTTAGTTCAAGAGAAGACAGGGCAAGGGAAGGTGAAAAGTAGCGATCATAGCGGTTACAAATAAATCTGATAGCTTTGTTTTTTGAATGGCCTCAATTCTATCGATTTCATCCTGCTTGTGTGGATTCCATACGGGGCATGCGTAGTCAAGTATAGGACGAATCAATGTTTTATACATTAGTAATTTAGTGCTTTTGGGGGATTGGGACAGTGTTCGTCTTAAATAACCTAACTTTTTTAAAGATTTTGTGCAGATAAAGTTAATATGCTGAGACCAAGATAAATTGCTAGAAAGAACAACACCAAGACATTTGTATTCTGTTACTTTTTTAAGGTGGATCCGTTAAACGAGTACGTGAAGCAGGAAGGGGACTTACTATTCGTGAAAGACATAAGCACAGATTTGTTAAAATTTATACTCATTTGCCAGGTTGCACACCATTCACAAAATTTAGTAAATGAGTCATTTAGACGATAATGGGCTTTAGGAGAGTTGATGGGTTCATACAAAACACAGTCATCCGCGTACAGACGAATTTTACAGGTGACGTTATGAGGCAAATCGTTTATGTACAGTAGAAACAGTAACGGGCCAAGTACAGAACCTTGTGGAACGCCTGAATTAACACTAACAATGTCGGAGTCAGTTGAGTAATAACAAACGTATTGCGAGCGCTCAGAAAGAAAATTAGAAATCCAGGTAACTAGTTGCGGGTTGTTTAATATGGCATTTAATTTGCATAGTAATTTAGAGTGAAGTACAGTGTCGAACGCTTTCGAAAAGTCGATGAATAGTGCGTCAACCTGATTACCAATGCCCATATTACTAGAACTCTCGTGCACGAATTCGGTTAGCTGCGTAACAGTACTATAACCTCGTCTGAATCCATGTTGAAAGCTAGACAACAAATTGTTAGATTCGAGAAATGCAATAATATGTTTGTATACAATATGCTCCAATAGCTTGCAGGAATGAGGGGTAAGAGAGATGGGCCTCTAATTGCTGAAAACTTGCTTGTCACCAGATTTATGTAAAGGTACTATTTTGCCATTTTTCCAAGATCTGGGAACGGTTCCAGATTTTACGGATTTATTAAATATTACTGTAATATATTGAGAGGTCCAAAGGGAGTAGCGAACGAGAAACATGTTGGGGATACCATCGGCTCCATTACACTTTTTAGTGTCCAAATTAAGTACGAGATTTAACACGCCCTCTTCAGTGATCACTACATCACTGATTGGAGATGTTGGATTCAAAGTGGAAAAAGAAGGAACAACCAGATTGTCGACTGTAAAGACAGACTAAAAGAACGAGTTAAAATTGTTCGGAATTTCCGCCGGATCATCAATGATTCTATCGTTTATTTTGAAAGAATTACAAGAAGCATCGCGAGGCAGGACCGAGCGCCAGAACTTGCGGGGATTGTCGGATAGTAAACTTTGAAGTTGAACACGAAAAAAGAAATCTTTAGCTATATTTTTCTGCTCTCGAAGTTCCCTCTTGGCCTCAGCAAACCTGAATAATGCTTTCTGGATTGCTCGCTGATTTGCAGCGCCGAAGTCTTCGGACTTTACGAGATAAGTGTAAAAGGTCGCGGGTCATCCAGGGAACATCAGTGTTTTTCTTTTAGTCTTTGTAGGGATAAACTCTGAAATGCATGATTTTACTAGATTTTCAAAAGTGGTAGTTAGTGTATCAATGTCTCCTGAAGCGCTGAGTAGCACAAAGTCATCGTACGCTTCCGCCAAAGCGCCTAAAACAGAAAGGTCATCCGCACGTTCAAAGTCAGGAAACGAAGTGAAAACATATCGCGGTTTATTGATTACGCATGCGAGGGAAACGAGAACAGCCTGATGGTCAGACAGGCCATCAATTATTTCATAGTCAAAGCCTTTATCCGAAAGATCGGAGCTTAAAAATACGAGATCGAGAACAGCATTCAACCTGGTGGCACCATGAACAATTTGAGTTAAGCCGAAAGATACTGTAGAGTCTATAAGTTCCTTGCAAATACTACTTTCGCGACCATCACACGTAAGGGAAGGCCAGTGGATACCTGGAGCGTTAAAATCATCCACGCAATTGAAGTTCGACGCACTAAAATTGCGCTCGTACATGAAGTTATGAAGAATCTGTAATGTTTCAATACTCGAGGCAGGAGGCCGATAGAAAACGCAAACGACAATTGCACATTTTTTGAGGCAAATCTTGCACCAAACTGACTCGGTGTCGACTGGGCCTGTAATCACAGCAAATTTTAAGTCCGAACGGATAAGAAGAGCAACACCACCCCCTTTCCCACGAGTCTATCGGTGCGAACTGCTGTGTACCCTGGGGGAGTGAACTCGGAATCAAGGATACCATCATGTAGCCACGTTTCAGTAATGCCGATGACGTGAGGCGAATACGCTGAGACAAGGGAGAGAAGGCTAGGCAATTTCTTTATTACGCTCCTAGCGTTTAAGTTTAGAAGGGCGAAATTTTCATTCCTGCCGGGACGACGTCAACCGGAGACAACAGGCGCTGCTGCCGGGGAAGGTACACCAGGAGAAGATCGTAGTTCCGAACCGGATACAGTCGGGAAGGGCATCGCATCGGAATTATTTGGAAAACTAGGTGCGTTGACAAGGGAATTCAGTGTTTCATCCCAGTAGTACCGAGCTTTGTTTATTAGAATTTAATCAAACCTCGAACTAGTCGAACACGCTATATCACGAAAAGGGGCTGCGGCTTCCCACATTTTTTACGCAGAGCGCAAACTCGCGGAGAGAAATCTTCGTTAATATAAATTTTAGTTCCTTTAAGCATTGCAACGTTCTTAAATATGGTCATTTTATCCCGATAATCAAGAAGCTTAAGTATAACAGGACGGGAACGATCTAGTTGCTGTCTACCGAGTCTGTGACAACGTTCAATCTGAGGACATTCAATCTGCAGCTTTTCAGTAAAAAACGCCTCAATCTTAGTTGCCAAACAACCACCGTCTTCAAAGGCTTCCTCTTCCAGTCCGTAAATTACAATATTGTTGCGCCGTGAACGATTCTCAAGATCATCAATCTTGGAAGCGAGTTCGGCAATGCATGCGTTAGGCGACCCAACAGAAGCAGAATTGGAGTTGGAACCCGTGGAAGCTTTTTCCAAAGCACATACCCGAGACTCGAGTGCATCAAATCGGTTGTCGAAACGGAGCTTAATGTCAGCAGTATCACTTGCGATTTGCTGCTGAGTAGCCAGCAGTTGTGAAAGCAAAGCAGCGACATCGGGTTGGTCCGATATAGAACAATCAGCTATTCGGGAACGTGCACCGAGCTCAGGGGTCAAAACAGAATTCCCGAATGAACGAGTAGCGGGACGAGTGCTATGCGGCCGGTGCTTAGTTCCAGGTGCAGTTTTGGGGGGGGGGGGGGGCGGAATTAGGTTCAACATCACCACACAGTAAAATACTGTCAAAGGAGAACACTGCATCCGAACATGACAAAACAAACACTTGTGGGCAGAGCAGCAGCAATAAAAAACGGTCATCGCTACGGACTACGTACGCGTCAGAAAAGTAACATACCTGCGTCAAAAAAAGGCATCGTTTTAGCATAGTGCCCTCGTTGCTGCCACTATGCCCACTGAAGCTGAAGCTGATGGCCGGTTCTTTTATAGCTTCGCTGCGGGACGTCACATGTCTTGCGTTGGCGACGATTGGATGATCGATGACTGCGTTGAAGGAGGGCGCGGAGTGGAATCTTTGATAAGGCACACGGGTGGACACGTCGCAACTATCGCGCACGGGGGCGATAGGAAAGTCCAGGGGCGCGCCGCCACCGAAGCCCACATGAGCCTCCAGGCAGAATGGCACGTCAGAAGGTGATGCAGCGCTGAAACCAGGAACGGCACTTGCGCAGAGCGGGGGTCCGATCAGGCTGACAAGGAGCTGCGTCAAAAAAAGGCATCGTTTTAGCATAGTGTCCTCGTTGCTGCCACTATGCCCACTCATATCATGAGATGAAAGTAGTGTGCGGCATAATTTACCCTCACCTCATAACGTTGTGGATATTAGAGTGACATATCAGCCTTCCTCATTTGTGCTTCGCATATCATGAATTCCCACTGTTGGCGGGATCCGCTGATTCTTTTGTTTCATCCTTTTAGGGGTAGACTTCCTCAAACAGTTTGTTCTAGTCATATATTGCTCTTGAGACGTCGAACCCCAGCCTTTATTACTACGAAATTTGTACCCTCTGCTGTTTCTTTATATGAAGTGGTATCGAACAGTTTATGGGCCTGTAGCGTTTGTTCGCAATAGAAATATAGGACCAACGCGGCTGACATCGAACCAATGCCTACTAGTATGGAGCACAAGTATCACTACACCACCTCAGAGGACATTGAAAGTGAAGCATTAGACAAAATATTATGCATAACTTTTTAAGCTCAGCGCACATACTAACAATACGGGATCAAAACTGACTACTTCACTCAGATAAAACTTTAATTATTACTACATAGCACTACAAACTTTCACTGATTGCTTTCTGCAAACTATTTCAATGAAACGTAGGTTCAACATTACATTACACACTGAAGCACTGTGAAAAAATACATATATGAAAGCACATATATAAACACTTTTTTTTTACTTTTAACCAGCCACAAAGAGAGCTTGGACTATAGAACCGGCGGTAAGCATTTTTCATACGACCTAATTTCTAATAATATTAATTTTAAAATATTTTCTTTTGTTGTGGGAACAACTTCTGCAAAAGCCCCACCATAGAAACACCTACAATATAACATGCGACAAGGTTTCAGCCAGAGGAAATTACACCAATATCTTGACGGCCTTGAAGATTTTCTTAAGACATACTTCAGATTTTTTATTCAACTGTCGCCGCATTATGTAGGTACCGCTACATGATGTTTATGCTGCTAGAAACTAAGTTTGTGTGGCTTGAAACGTAAATATTTTGCAAACTGTAACAGGACACTTTTTTGAATATCTTAAGTGACGGTCACCGAAAATTCAATAGGTTCATCAAATACAGGAATCGCACTAAAAATTGGAGTATATCTACAAAGTGAATGATGATAAGTGGGCGAAGCTCCTGTAGATCATTGCAAGGACCGTGAATTCCCCGTAAATCGCCCACTCGGGCGTACAGATCTGTGACAACACAAGTTTACAGTATATAAAATGTTGTTTTGTTGGTCATAAGTGGTGCTGAGGTTGTGGACTTCGTTTTCGTCTTCATTAAGGCTGCCTCATGATCAGTGCAATGCAAAGCCGACAGTTCTTGGATGGAATGTAATCTAACGTTCGCCAAAACGGCGTCAATACATGTCTCCCTGGAGAAGTAATCCCGAGCTATCACCTTTGCGCTAGTTTGCTGTCGGCATAAGTCTGCGAACAAGTGTTTCGGTTTAGGTTGGTGCTAGTAGCCGTACGTATGTTTCGCCCCACTCATCATGATGCACTCCTTGGATAAGAATAATTTTCATTACTTCTCATACTACAAATAGCATCCTCTAGTATCGTACCATTTACAGTTTTCAGCGTATATGCATTTCGTTATTTATACAAGTACCGCCCTCTACGGCCAGTTCAAGAACTAACGAGAGGTGGCTACATACGATTATAATGGGACTCTCAGTTCACGCCTTAAGAAGCTTCACCTCTAAAAAACCTTGCACCAATGACACAGTGGGCTCCAATCCAGGTCCGCTGGGTGCCAGCTCAGTATTCTACCAGTGAGCTATGCCAGGGCTTGTGACTTGTCGGCAAACATGCCTTAGACAGGCTTGATGTCGGGAAAGCTACCGCTATAATACGAGTGCTAAAGCCTTTTAAAACAGCGAAAGGACAACCAGCACAATGAGAATTGCGTAACGAGTAGGCCGTCCAATGCTCCAACTCATTAAACAAGCTTGTTCTTGTTTCCCTACTAATTGTTGAGCATACACGCTTCATCTATAATTTCTCATTGTCGTTAGCCACTGCATGAACACTTGGCACAAGATTCCTTGAAAATGTTTAGCGGATACCACGCTTCTCAAAAGAATGACAAAAAATAGCATAGCGAATGCCAGCCTACAACCCAAAAAATTTATGAATAATACCTTAGCAGGTGTTAGGCAAGTGTGCTTGCAGTAGTTACCAAATGAGTGTTTTGAAAAGGCTCTAAAATGCTGCTCTTCTAGCTTCTACTGTGACTGGGCTTCGCCTTCCACGTAAGGCTGGCGTTTTTTTTAACGTGAAGCATTTCTTAGTCATTTTCATTTCCTTTGAACGTATCTACCTATCTATCTATCCTTCTATCTATCATCTATTTAAGTATTTATCTATCTATCTATCGATCTATTTATCTATCTATCTAGCCGCCTACGACTTTTAGCTCTCCTTGCCGTTTTGATAATGATATCGATACCAAACATGGTATGGCATAACACGACTGTAAGAAGGACATATTTGACTAGTCGTGACAAGAAACTCGCGACATGCTTGTCATAAATGTCATGATTTGCTTTACACGGTTCTCCAGCTCTTACGGTGATTTTGTTCACATGGCATGTTGCAAAACTGGTATGGTATGACATGATTGAATGGCGAACACAAGCAGCGAACCCTAACATTAAAATTGTGACATGCGTGTCATGAAACAACATTAGTACATGCTACGCTCATGATGCGCTTGCAGCCGTTTCGCCGGCTTCACATGTACCAAACTCGGTATTTTGCGACACGAACCGACGACATAGATAATGACACATCCAAACATGATAGTCACGATAAGCGTGTCATGTAAAAACATAACTACATGCCACACTCAGATGCGCTCACGGAACTTTCGTTAGTTTCACACATGCCCAATTTGGCATTACGTGACATCAATAGAGAACGAAGGTATGCGACTGGTGGAAACATAATCATGAGATGCGTCATGATTATGTCATGAGATGTAGTCATGTGAAAACATGATACATGTCATATAAAGGTGCCAATACATTTCCAAGGGACGTGGTAAGCGTGCTCGCCGGCGCTCATTTTGTCGCATCACGCTAGCGTTGCCACGCCAGGCACCAGTCCTTCCATATACTCGCAGGCACGTACCGTGCTCTGTTGCTTTGAGACATGTGCATTTCAGCGCATCCGCTCTCCGTCCGTCAAAAAAAAAAGAGGGAGACGCAGTGTTGTCTGCGTAGCGCGTACTCGCAGACTTCGCGCTGGTTGTTGCCGGGCCGGGCCGACGATTGCTCGTCGCTCTGGTCGCGTCTGGCGTCAGACTATACAGTGCTCACGTTTTGCTAACTTAACGTCGCTGTACATAGCGCGCACGCCCGTCAACTCTACGTTGGAGTATATAATTTGGCCCTTCGTGATGTGCTCGCGACCATTTTGCTAGCTCCACATATAACAAAGATGAAGTTACGTGAGGTGAATGGTTGACGAAATATATGACTGGTGCAAGCATGAAAATCCTGACACGCGTGTCATGTAAGACCATGACAACATATGCCACCCTAATAGCGTGCTCGCGGCCGTTTCGCTAGCTCCATATATACTAAGTTTAGTATACCGTGACGTGGATAGATGACAAAGGTAAACCACACATGTAAGCATGATAATCCTGACACGGAAATCATGTACGGCATCATTTACCTCCACCTCGTAACGTTGTGCTGATTTTAAAGTTACATACTAGCTGAAGAATTTTGCACGAGAGTTGCCGGGAATATTATGAACGAGAGCATCGACGCCGTGATCGTTCCTGAGACGCGATTACCAGAAATGGACATTCCGTTCATCATGGAAGAACTGGAAGGTGCGTTAGTCGCTTCTAAGCGCATGTCATCGCCAGATCCTGATGGTATTACTTATAGTGCGTTGGGACACCTTGGACAAAAAGCTAGAAAAGAACTTTTAACATGCTTCAACAACTCCTGGCTCAGCGGCAGTGTTCCCCGAGAATGGAAAATTAGTCGATTAATACCACGTTTGAAATCGGGAAAATCACCATTGAACTTGACAATGTATCGCCCTATTGCCCTCGCAAGCTGCCTCGGAAAAGTGATGGAAAGAATGGTTCTATTTCGTCTCGAGTTGTACTTGGAACAATACACCAAATACCCTTCTTGCATGGCAGGCTTTCGTCGGGGCCGCTCCTCCATTGACTGTGTCCTTGATTTATCGACATTTGTTCTACAATAAAAAAGTCGCAAGCGCATATCAGTGGCACTCTTTCTTGACGTGAAGGGTGCATATGATAATGTAGCTCACGATGCCATCCTCACTTCTCTCGCAGCAATGGGCATTGGTGGACGAATGTTTCAATAGATAAAAGAATATATAACTGGCAGGGGTTTCTTTGTACAAACATATGAAGGTACAACTGCCCAACATTACACCTACTGCGGAGTACCTCAGGGAGGTGTTTTAAGCCCCACATTGTTCAATGTGGCCCTCATTCGTCTGGTGAAGGTTCTGCCAAAGTCGGTGTGCCTATCCATATACGCCGATGATATTTGCCTCTGGAGTGCTGCAGTTACTCGCCCTCAGGTGCGTGCACGAATACAGCGGGCAGCAACCCTCACAACAGCCTACCTTCAGAAACAAGGCCTAAATATATCAACTGTGAAGTGCGCGTTGATGGCGTTTACACGCAAACCAATGACGCCATACCCTGTTTACATCAATGGGCAGAGTGTCAAATATGCACGGGCGCATCGTTTCCTGGGCATAATAATCGACAGAAGTCTTTCGTGGAGCCCACATTGTGCGTACTTGAAGAAGAGACTGCTATCTATTGTGCATATCATGAAATTCTTGTGTGGTAAAGCATGGGGAACTTCTGTGGCCTCCATGCTACAGCTGTACAGGGCCCTATTTCTGGGTCTATTGCGCTACAGCTTGCCGGTACTGAATAACACTTGCAAATCGAATACTCATTCATTGGAGAGTTTGCAGGGTCAGGCACTGCATATCTGCCTAGGACTGCCCCGATGCGCTTCTACTTATGCCACAATCATGCTTGCCAAAGACCATCCGGTCAGGACATATATAGTTGTGGATTGCCTCAGAGCGCACATTCGACATGCTTGCCGTGTCCCCGACCACCACTTGGCCCTTCTACCTTCCGGAAGACCACGTGCTACGTTTTCAGACGTCATAGCCAAGCACCTAAACAGCATACCATCAGGATATACGCCAGCTGCGAGAACGACATGCCCTTTGTGGTGCCTCGACCAGCCGCAAGTACGTCTAGAAATTCCGGGAATCAAAACGAAAAGCAGTCACTCCAGAGTAGCATTGAAGCAAGCAACACTGCTATTATTACATGAGTTGTACTTAGACCAAACGCAGATATACACTGATGGGTCCGTCTCATCCAGCAGCTCATCAGGTGCCGCTGTAATTCTGGCACAGAAATGACAATCAAGTTTAAGTTGTCGCATATGACTACATCTACGGCATCAGAGCTTGCTGCTATAAGGGCTGCTTTACAATATCTCGTTCAAGAACGTCCAGGAAAATGGGTCATATTCTGTGATTCGAAGGCAGCGCTTCAGAGTTTGCAATCTGTCATGCTTAGGAGGAGCCATGACCAACTGGTACAAGAAATACGACATTGCCATCATGAAGCTCTAGCACCAGGGCATGATATTATATATCAATGGCTGCCTGGACATATCGGTATTGCCGGAAATCAATTAGCCGATGATGCAGCCTGCTCAGCCCATGAAGAAACCCGTGTAGTCCCGATTCCTCTATCAAGGAATGATGCAGCAAGACAACTTTACCTGCTGGCTCGAGATCTCACACGCACGTTCTGGTCGTCTACCAGCTTCCAAAGGTGTCAATTTTATTAACTGGATCCTTCGCTCAAGCTAAAGCTACCATCACAACTTTCCCGCTCCGATGCGACACTGTTATGCCGCCTTTGGTTGGGTGTTGCATTCACAAAGGTGTACTCCTTTTGCATTGGTATGGCAGACACTCCTACATGCGACTACTGCGGAGATGAAGAGACCATCGAACACGTCCTGTGCAGCTGCGCTTGCTACGACACACAGCGATGCCAGCTACGGATGGTTTTGAATCGACTTGACCCCGGACCATTTTGTGTGCAGAAGATACTAGGACCTTGGGCATCTGCCTCAGTTGCGCGGAAAGCAACTAAAGCACTACTACTTTACCTTAAGTCAACAAACCTGAGCGACCGCCTGTAAACTTTGTGTGCTCCGCGAGTGTGCTCGTGACTGTGTGTACCTTCTCATCTTTCTGCAACCTCTTTTCTCCCCTTTAGCCCTTCCCCAGTGCAGGGTAGCAAACCGGATGTGCGTCTGGTTAACCTCCCTGCCTTTCCTTGTATCTTTATCTTTCTCTCTCTCTCTCTAAAGTGACATAAGAACCTTTCTTAGTCGTGCTTCGCTTATCATCGATTCTTACTGTACGTGGGTTCTGCCAATTTTTTTCTTGGTTTTCATCAGCATCCTCGTCATCGTCATCGAGAGTCAATGGCAGACATAGCTCTACTTTGAGTTGTTTCCCCTCTAAAAGATCATTCTTTTTGATTAGGCAAAAGGTTAAACTTCAGGGCAAAACGCAATCATGCTGCACGTTCCTTCGGTTATTTATTTATAGACGTTCATAACAATGGCAGGTAGGTCTACACTGTTTGAAAGTCTTAGTGAGACATACAAACAATACTTATATTGCGTTCAACAATAGAACAATATGCGACATATTACGAGGCACAGCATAATCTGTACGAACACGTTATTTATTGTATAGCTTGAAGTAAGCAAATATATTCAACTGCTTACGTCGTTGCAGCCCATTTTCGCATACAACTTGCAATGTTGATATCTTGTCTTGCGGATAAGTTTTTCATTTAATGGCGCTGCTCAATGTACTGAATCAATATAACATTGAGGTGTACATACAGCTAAATAACTTGTTGAACAAAACACATTTTAGTGAAAACGTTTTCTCTATAAATATTCGGAGTTTCAAATCATGAACAATTATATTCGTCGCTAACCAGTGAATTTTGGGATCAAATATTACAAAACACCTTGCTGTGCTACGAATCGTGAGACAGAAAGACATTAACCGTTGTTTTGTCAAGTGTGCCCTTGTCACAGTGGTTAAGGTGGTAGCCTTAGATGCCTCATCAAACGCAAAGATGGGCCCAAAAGCCGTGTTGGCGTCACCAGTGGGTGTGAACAACAAAAGTGGTGCCAAAAGCATGGCTGATTCCTCCATCTGCGAGTCAGTACAGCACGAAAGTGAAACATGTCTTCACAGAGAAAGTTGAGAGTTTATTGTGCGTGGTGTGAGCACAAAGGCCGAGGAGTGATTGCTACAATGAATTGAATATCACTCGAATAACGGCGAGCAGCTCAAAACGTGCAGCGCGCACCCTAAGGACGAGCGCAGTCCAACAACAGTCACAGCTCGGCAATGAAATTGTGGTGCTCAAACAGAAACATGCCTACAATCATCGCGCAAGTATACACTTGACAAGTGCGAGCTGTGCTACTACTTCCAGTGGAAGTAGCTTGCACCTTTCGTAAATCTGGCCAAGGCAGACAGAGAAGTGACGATCGTGCTCTGTTTTGCCACTGTAACTTCATAGCCAACTTTTGGTGACAGCATAAAAGGTACGAAGTGGCTGAACCGGCCAAACCACGAGATAAGTGCACGCGTAGAACAACGCCCTGCGGAGAAGCGCGCGTATCGCAATGCATGGGAGACAACTTTTAGAGCGCACCCTAGGAGTATCCTTCGCGCCATCTCGCCACTGATCAGAAAAACGTGCTTAAGGTTTTGAGCTCTGAGGACCCCAAAAACTTATGGTTTATATAAGTGGTTCGCCGTTAGCAAGCTCGACAACGTATGTACTGTTGTCTTGTGGTTTCACACCGGATGCTGCACACCAAAAACTCGTAGACTTGATGCCCGCCTGTTCAACTTTCTTTTTTCGTCCAAGGAATCTGTTATGTAATATATATTAACAAGACTATATCTGCGAGAAAAATACGTCAGTGGAGTCATCGTGGACCCTTCATGCTAAAAATCATCGTTACGCGATGAAGTCGCCATATCACACTACCATATGATCGCAACTTGTCATTGTGTGTGAAGGCAGTGACGTCGCTTGACGTAACGTCACGTGTTGCCGTCATTACAAGACATCGTAGCATTGTCTAAGGTGGCCGGTCTGGAGGCAGTGCAAAAATAGTTGATGAACTGCTTTTTTCGAGGATGTGGAAAAATGAAGTTAGGCGCATAAAAGTTTCAGAGGAAGATGACACAGAATAGAGGTCGATGGCACAGGAATACAACAAACAAAGAAGAAAAATAATCTGGCTATTTCTTTCCACACGTATTAGTTGATAACGTTCCCTGTGAGTTTTGTTTAGGTACGGGGCTATCAGAATGACACTTGATATCGCGCAGTGTATGTGTTGGGATACGACATATGCCCTTTTTTACTTAGAAAGCACACTCAAGCTCTTTCCAATAACTAAGATGCATTATAGAAATCTTGGGTGTCATACTCTGCTCTGAAGACTCTCAAAACTTTTGTTCATTAGAATTCGGCTTTTAGTGCTGATCTTTAAACATCGGGCAAGTAGAATTATCTTTGAATAATGCTAATCGCATAACATTTTGTTTTTGCAGGGACACTTTTTTCTTTGTGTCGACACAGAAAATGGCTCCAGTAGTTGACATATGTGCCCGCTTTCGTAAGCACTTCTATTTCTTTTTTGTTCTTATGAGTAGTATTACTTCCATGTTACTTCTTAGTGTGCCAGCTATCTTGCCTTTTTTATCCAGCGTTAATGAAACTTTTCAGCGCGAACAAAGCAAGTTTCGCCCGCTTCCGTACACACTCGTCTATTCGCCACCTGAGCGTGATCTAAGCACATTAGATTGAAACACTCCATAAGTGTTTTCGTAAAGCACTGCCAGAACTCTGAAAATACTATGAGGAAATACTTCTGCCCGCATGTGTGAATTCCCCCAAAGCTAGGGGAGTTTTTGCAGTACAAGTAAGAATCATGGACTAAAATAAAGCACATCGTTGCTGGCAGAGACCATGTGTTTCCAGAATTATTACATGGAACAAGCAGAGAGCAGTGTAGCCGGGAAAAAATACGCAAACCAGCTTTTTTCCTTTAAAATGAAAGCGATGTTTCAATGCGAAGTACGTTACATGCTCTTACATTGGTCTTTCTGTATAAATATTTGAGGTGGGCATGAATGAACCCTCAATCAGGCGTCGCATTGCTGCGGCATTTATGAGCCTTAAAACATCTTGCACAGATACCACCTAATGCATAGACATTATCAGAGCCTTCTGAAGGCATTTAGGGATGAAGCTTGTGAAGCCGTAGGTCTTGCGTCCTCACTATATATATTATTCGTATGTAGCCAACTCTCGTTTATTCCTAAGAATGCCCACTGAATGGCGGTACAAGTATATGATGAATATATGATGAAAAGATGTGAAATGGTTGTACTTGTAGTGTTCACTGTATGGACTGACGGACATATGGATGGACACACATACAAACAGACGAACGGATGGACAGACAGACAGAGAGACGGACAGATAGCAGACAGACCGACTGACGGACGAACGGATGGACAGACATGCAGACAAACGCACAAACGGACAGACGGATGGACTGACGGACAGATAGACAAACAGACAGACAGACAGACAGACAAACGACAGACAGACAGACAGACAGACAGACAGACAGACAGACAGACAGACAGACAGACAGACAGACAGACAGACAGACAGGCAGGCAGGCAGGCAGGCAGGCAGACCACAGCCTCCTAGATTTTTTTGGCTGCTGACTAATCAGTGGTCACTTAGGAAGCGGCCGTCGTCAGAACTATGGTGGTGGCGCCACCTAAGCAGGGGTGTCTTTAAATAACTTTTTAGGTTTTTGGATCTTATATGCAACGAAAGGAACGTAAAAAGGTTTTAAAAAGGCATAAACGTAATTATAAGTATTCTGTGTAAGTGACGCCGTTGGAGATGACAGGCGTTTTGCGCTCATTCAGCAGGCAACCCTTTAAATAAAAGGCATAGCCTCCGAAATCAGCAAACGCTAAAATTGCTGATCTCAAAGGCCAAGTACAAAGACCTTTACCCCTACGTAAGTAGTGCCACCATTGATGATGGGCACTTCATGCTCATTCGGCCGGCATGGGCTGTGAGCAGACAGACAGACAGACAGACAGACAGACAGACAGACAGACAGACAGACAGACAGACAGACAGACCACCATTCACTCCATGTATATCTTGTGATTTTTTTAAACAAAGTTGCCGCCTAAAGACGCTCATTTATGCGGTCAGCAAAATCAATCTTTCAGTTTTTTTGTAAGGTATTTGGTGTTTCACCATCAAAAAAACTTCAATGCTGTCGCACTGTTGGTTTATTGAGTTATTACTGTTGAGTTATTACCGCCTGCTTTCTTCTTTGGGCTAGTACATTGTTTGATCGAGGCGTAGCAAAACAAGAACGTGGGAAATGCCTTCTTTTTTATCATGATCTTTTTCATTTTGATGAGTTCGCTAGCATAAAAAGCATCAAAATAAATTTAGAGCAAAGCTCAAACCACAAGCAGAGCAACCACGGTAACATGAAATATGTAAGGTTCATGCAATTTGAAGGTGAAGAAATGTTTCAAGATGTGTACACAGTACTATAGTTATAAAAAACGGCCGTCGTGTTTGACAACCTGTATAGGGAAATAGTAAGCTTCGGGCCGTAGCTTACAACGTGAGGCATTATTTCGTGAGGTGAATCCAAAGCAGCATGAAAACAGTATGAATAGACAAATTTATTGTATTCTAATATGTAATGTCTTCGTGAGCAGTTTTGGGGCCGAATCGGGTTTTTATAAAAAAAGGCGTGTAGCAACACTTCGATTAGACGATATACATACAGCTTCGTACAAACAATTGTGGTTGCTATGAATCTACTCAAATAAGGCAGTAAGCCTTATTTTGGTGTCAACATGGATGTGAGCTTGCACGAAGAATAAAGCTAAAGAAAGAGCGAGGCAAGCATCCACAAGCCGACAGCCTCCGAAGCCGCTTCCCTGTTCGTTTCTTCTTTCTCACTTGGTCTTCAGCGCGTGATCTGCTGAAAAGTGAGCCATTCTTTGTTTTTACTGGTTTTGAGCTTACATTGCGTTAGGAAGAGTCGGGCGTCTGTCGCGGTGGGCTTGGTTTGTGGAGGCATTGTGCATTCATTTCGGTCACTCGTTTCCTAGACTTTGCACGTCGCACCTATTGATCTTGCTACTATGAAAAAAAAACAGGTACTTATCTTTGAAAAGGGGGCCGAAAATAATTTAGCTGTTTTGCTTATACCAGTGGTGAGAAATATGCTCGTTTTCTTCATGACCGTGCCAAATATTTGCGAGCGATATACATTTTTATAAGCAAACTCAGTCGATAGTCACATGTTCTGTTCTACAAGGCTTCGATTCTGTTGCGTTGCTGAATGAATACTCAATAGATGTGCGACTCATACTAGATGGGCACGATAGCACTTGCTGTCCGCAGCTGTTTCATGAAGGGTGAAATGCTCTGATGAAGCCCCACAACTGATGTTCGCGCCGTCATCACACATTGGGATGCATGTGTATTATTGTGGAGCGGCTTTTGAGTACAGCTGGCAGTACTTCAAAATGATTCTTGAAGTCTTTTCGGGGAGAATAAACTTCTTTCAGTACCTATAAACATGAGCGTTCCTATAGTATGTTCGTGAAGCAAAATATTAGCTTTTAAAAAGAGTGTAATGCCCTTATTTGTCAGAAATTGTCCAAGCACGTTTCTATGGAGCAAAACTGCCCGAAAATATTGTGCATTTGTAGCCTTGTAGGCCCGTATGCTCGATTTGGGTGCGTGTTAAAAAACCCCAGGTGGTCGAAATTTCCGGAGCCCTCCACAACAGCGTCTCTCATAATCATGTGGTGGTTTTGGGATGGTAAACCCCACATATCAATAAATCATTTGTAGCCTTGTACATAACACTCCAAGGGTTGTTTTGACAGTGTTTTATTCACAAACATCATAAATTTTCAAAATGTAGTGTAAAAGGGTGTTCATATGGGTAATTTATTGTGTACATTCGTTTAACACCTTTTAGGGTGTAAAAATGCTTGCACTGTAGTTCACATGTCAATGTAAAACAGGCCCTCCGCGATTAGCTCAGAGGGCACGTCGTTGGCGGAGCACATTGCGATGGCCTCAGTAAACGCATGCCATAAAAATTATAGCTGTACTTGCTGAAGTGACCGAAATAACGGGAAACTAGTCGGCCGGACTTGAATAATGGTTTCGAAGAAACTAAATGCGCGGTGCACTGTGTTTTGTTTTCTTGGAGAGAGTTTTCAATAGTTCTAATCACTGTTCCATGGTTGTTTTTAAGAAGTTCGCTCAGCTTAACACTATGTTAAACTCACATTTCTTTAAGTCGTTTTTACTGTACACAATCAGGCTTGGTGCAAAGCTTTCCTCGCACACTTGTGAAAAAATAGCATCTCTGTTTCTTTGTTCATCGGAATTAAACTTCACCAATCAGCTCGTGATGTTGTTACCTGCAGCAACTAACGCTTTAGATGGGGGCTTCTTTTTTGTTGTGATACGGAAACACACAGTTTATTTTGCCCTATTTTTATTATTTAGTAGATATTACAAGAAATTACAAGAACACGACAAGATTTCACGTACTAATATGTCTCTTCTTTTCTTTCATTTTTCTCTACATGGACGTTAAGCTAATCAAACTCTAGATCCTGAAGTATCTGGCATGTTTTCCCTTTTATTTGCTAACAAAGAGTGCTTCGTTCTAATGTCACCCAATGAGACTAAAGGTAAGGAAATCCAGCGCTTGAAATTAGTTAAATGTTCGAGATCACGCTTTCTGTTGGTAAAATGTACATATGGCTTTTTTCCAACAAGCAGTTTCACTCTTTCACATGAGTGCACTCAAAGGGCAAAACGCACAGAAGACAATCTGGTTTGTCGGTAAAGTCCTCTACCATCCGCTCAGATCTTCGTGTGCCAAGCACTGTGTATGTCATGCCGGTGTTCAATTCAACTATGAGCCCCTGCAAACGTCAATGGGTCATTCCCTCAAGCTTTGATGGATACTTTCTCCAGAATGGTCGTGTGTTTTACGTGCGTGTGTACGCTTAAGTATGAGCACGCGCTTCGCTACAGTGCTTAACAAACTACGGATCTTTTCTTAGTGTCTGCGCCTCCTCAGTGACCCAAGGAACACAGTTGCAGCAGGAGCAACTATGTTCACCTCAGGCGGAACTAAACGGCACAGTCAAAGAGTATTAGCTCGTCTGAAGCGAAAATTTTCCTTCGATCTTCAACCGACACCAGTGTGCAAGTGTATTGCTAGGATTGTGACTTGTGTAGGTCGCGAAGACCAATACATTCAAAGTTGTCAAACAATATATTTGCGTTCACAGTCGTTTATTTTGCAAAACCCGCTAGGAAAGGCTCGACTGTCTTGACAATTTCGCTGCTTCTAACCATTTTCAAGTGTTCCCTTCATATGAAGAAGGCTTTTTTGTTGCTGTGTCCATGGGTATTCCAGACAAAAGTATTCTAAAACGCTACAGAATAACTTTGAACCAACCTAATTGAAAAAAAGAAAAAATTCGGCAGATCCTACGTACCTAGGAATCAACGTTATGCGAAGCATGTGCAGGGAAGGTGACTGTGTTGAATTTTTTTTAATGTGTGACATGTCATGAAAAGACGGTGAATTCATGTACAAACATTGCACGCACAGACATATGTTGGAGAGAGTCACATGTTTATATAACCAGTTATTTGCACTTGCGCAATGATGCCAACTGGAACATACATATTAGCAACACCAGAAGCTGATATGAAGCACTGATGCTCCCGAGAATACTGGCCCTGAACACTGCCAGATAAATCAACTTTAGCGCATGGCAACTAATCACAATCGACGTTAGCCCGACGTGACGGATGTATGAAAGAAGCACATGTGTAATGTCTATAAAATTGGGTAGGCAGCACTGCAACCACTAGTAACGTTTCACGAAGATAAACATCTACGTAAAAAGTAGTTCCGACACCTGGCGTAGCTTTGTGGTAAAATGCTTCATTGCCACGCAGAATGCTTGGGTTCGATTCCAGCTGGGACCCTGACATTTGTTCTTTGCATTCGTCAGGTTGACGGTACTAATTTTAGTTATTTCTTAACGCGCGCAAATTTAGATTGCCCATGTGTGTGCTCGTCATTCCTGGGTAGATACTAACTGTCAATCACCTGTGGCACGTACCCGCCCGTGGGTATGTGCCACTGACTGGCGGCACTTGTTGGACAACGTACGTGACAGGATTGGGACATTATTGAGGTCTTGAGTAGCGTGTCTTATTCACCAATCCGTCTTACCCTTGCATGCTTATTTTGGTTCATAAAATATTCAGGGGGGATGACAAAAGCACCCAAACGTGAGCGGCTAGATACATAGATAGTAAGATAGATAGATAGATAGATAGATATAAAGATACGCTCAAAGTCGCCGAAGTTCACTAAGAAATGCGTCGCATTTATTACGGAAAAGGCCCATGTGCTGCTCGATGAAGTTGACCTCACCTGATTTGCTAACGATAGTTAAAAGGTATATGGTCTCAAAATTTTCTTATCTTCAAAAATTCACAAACAGCACATAACACTTCAAGCAGTAGTGTCTTATCGGATAACAAAACAATGTGGTATTTGTAACTATTCTTAGAGTCATGCATGACCAAAGGTTGATTCATTTGACTTACTAGCGCTTCAGTCATCACTTAACGTTGTAGGCCCGCTTCATGTTCACACTTCCGGAGCTGTTGTTCACTCTAGTGAGGGAGACCAACCCAGGTCCCTCCTCTTTTCACTATTAAAATAAAACACGTTTTTTATTATTTAACGCATGACCACTTGTTTCACATTGTGAAGCAATTTTCATGTGAGAACAGTGATGATACATGTTTTCACAATTAGGCTGCCATCAATACTGAATACTTTCTGAACTTTAATTGTCTTTGTAACTTGCATGAGCCCTTCTAAAACTGTATGAAAACGTGTTCACAACCCTCTCAGCAGCTTATATATGGGAGTCACAGCGCCCCTACTAACATGATATGTCACCAAGCTTGAGAAGATGCTTGAATACAATTTTTACAGCTTCAGTAACTATGTCGGCCGCTACGTAGACCATTCTCACATTTTTGTGGTGTTTCAGTTTCGAAATCTCGGTTGCCAGATTCTGTTTCATGTAAAGCATTTTCGCCCTCTGGGGACGCTACTCTGTGTATATAAGCGTGCCATTGTACATAACAAAGCAGTTCCTGCTTAGCTACCAGCTGCTGCGTACCTCGTGTTGGTCGGCGCTTCCGCACCGTGCCCTGTGTTCTCCGGGCGGCGCGTCCGCCGCACGATACAACATTTTGGCGACGAGGATGTTTGATCCACGTGCATCAGACGTCAAGGTGGGCATCCAGCCTTCTTTCTCGTGCTGTCGATTCATCACCCGTACAAGCTGCCCCACCCCTACTGTATGTCTGGCATACATTCCTACTATAAATACGAATTATTTCTTAGCGAACCTTGGTTACATTGAGCATATCTATCTATCTATCTATCTATCTATCTATCTGTCTATTTATCTATCTATCTATCTATCTATTTATTTATCTATCCATCTGTATATCTATCTATTCATCTAGCCACCTACGACATTTAGCTCACTTGGCCGTTTCGATAATGGTATCGATACAAAAAATTGTATAGCATGACATGACTGTAAAAACATATTTGACTAGTCATGACATGTATGTCATGAATGTCACGAGTTACGTTTTACGATCCTGCAGCTCTTGCGGTGGTTTTGTTCACATGACCTGTTGCAAAACTGGTATTGTATTACATGATTGCATGGCGAACACAAGCGGCAAACCATAACTTGAAAATCGTGACATGCGTGTGATGTAACAGCATGACTACACGCCACGCTGATGATGTGCTCGCTGCGGTTTCCCTAGAGTCATATATACAAAATTTGGTATTTAGGTACGCGGATGCATGACGAAGTTATGATACTGGTGCAAACATATTAAACAAGAGATGCGTGGTGACATGTAACAACGTGACTACTTGCTACGCTCATGATGCGCTTGCGACGGTTTCTCTAGTTTCACATGCACCAAACTCGGTATTACGCAATGACAATGGACGACATAGGTAGATGACACATTCAAACATGATAATCATGACGTGGAAATCATGTACGCCACCATTTACCTCCACCTCATAACGTTGTGGTGATTTTAATGTGACATATCAACCTTTCTTATTGGTGCTTCACTTATCATCAATTCCCACTGTACGTAGAATCTGCGTATTTCAGGGGTGAAGCTCCTTATAGCGGCACCTTTTCGTCCCTCATAGCCGTTGTAGTAGAATGTAACAAGTATAACATTTTGATCTCCAAGGTGGTGCCGGTGAGAGATTTTTTTCTGTGCGTTGTTGAACAATAGAAGATAGTGTTCAATTTACATGCCAATTGCTGCTAAGGTTGAATGAGAGACCGGATAATTCGGCTTTTAGTTAACGCGCACGCTGCGAATTTTATATTGTTCAACAACGCACAGAAGACAAGAAAGGGTTGCTACGCTTTACTCGCTGGGCGTAACCTCCTAGGTTTTAGAAAGGCTTAGCTAGTGTTGGGCCGCAGTGCCATGAATAGAGTGAACTAGTATGTACCATGAACTCGAGGTGATTAAAGGTGGGAAGTAGACACGAAGCGCAAGCCGTAAAAAATGGCAGCATATCCACGGAGTGAATGATGGATAGTGGGGCGAAGCATTCGTCCGTCCATGCGTCCGTCTGTGTGACCGTCCATGCGTCTGTTTGTGCGCCCGTCCCTGCGTTCTTTCATGCATCCGCCCGTGCGTCTGTTCATGCGTCCATCCATGCATCTGTTTGTGTGTCCATTCGTTCATCTATTCAACACTCCAAGTCCCACCATCTCGCATCTTTTTATCATATATTCCCCATATAGAAGCACCGCCATCCAGCGGACATTCCAAGGACTAAACGAGAGGTGGCACACGCACACTTTCTTACGGCCTGCGCTTTGGGTCCACTTCCCACCTTTAACCACCTCGAGTTCATGGTATATTCTAGTTCACTTTCATGGCACTGCGACCAAACGCTCGCTAAACCTTTCGAAAACCAAGGAGGTTACGCCCAGCGAGTATAACGTAGCAACCTTTCCCTGTCAGATAGGGCTCAATTTACATGCCAATGGCTGCTAATGAGAAATGAGAGACAGGAGCATTCGGCTTTTACTTTCTCACGGCTTGCGCTTCGTATCTACTTCTCATTTTTAACCACCTTGAGTTCATTCAAGGTATATACAAGTTCATTGTATTCATGGCACTGCGACTCAACGCTCGCTAAACATTTCTAAAGCTAAGGAGGTTACACCCAGCGAGTATAATGTAGCATCCCTTTCTTGTCCGATAGTGCTCAATGTACATGCCAATGGCTGCTAATGGGGATCGCAGCGTGCGCGTTGACTAAAAGCCGAATGCTCATGTCTCTCATTTTCCATTAGCAGCCATTGGCATGTACATTGAGCACTATTTTTTATTGTTAAACAACGCACAGAAGAAATCTCTCACTGGCACCACCTTGGAGGTCAAGTGTTATACCTATTTCGAGTATGTGCCATTGGTGGTTACATACGAGGGACGCCCAAGCCACACCATAAGGAGCTTCGCCCCTAAAAGTGTGCGTGTGCCTCCTCTCGTTCAGTCCTTGGAATGTCCGCTGGATGGCGGTGCTTGTTTATGAGGAACATATCACGAAGAGATGCGAGATGGTGGTACTTGTAGTGTTGAATTCGTAGACGAACGCATACAGGACAGGCGCATGGATGGACGCATGGATGGCTGCATGGACGGATGCACGCATGGACGGACGCCGGAGCGGATGCATAGAAGAAAGCAGGAACGGACGCACAGATGAACGTGCGGCCTCACGAACAGACGAACGCATGAACGGGCGGATGGACGCACAGGCGGCCACACAGACGCACGCATGGATGGACGGAAGCAAGAACGAATTGATAGATGAATGCTTCGCCTCACTCTCCATCATTCACTCTGTAGTTATGCTGCCTTTTTTTACACTTTCCGTGCCGGTCCGGTCACCAGGTGTACCGACGTGCACGTCTCTCCTGTCTTCCTTCTTGACGCTTTCTTCGGCAAGCATAAATGTGGCTATCCCTCCTTTTCCATTCCTTCAGTGCCCCGGTGTACCGTCTATTCCATGGAGGCAGTGGCGTGCTGTATTACAGGTCTACATCTACGCCACTGCCACGGACGCCACGCCGGAATACAAGAAGGAGCTGCACCTGAACGCATTGGGCGTCGAGAAACTTGACACCTACCTGTGTTCCGCTGAAGATTAGCCGGGAGCCGAACGGCTAACTCAGGAGACAACGTGTACGACGCAGCCCTTGCGCTGTTGAATGAAACATTTGACCCTCAACCGGAGGCGGCGTGTCTGCGCGCCCACTTCAAAGCCCTGTGTCAGGGCCCAGACCAGTCGGCGATAGAATTTATACAGGAGGTACGCCGAGTAGCCAACTTTGTGGCCTCAGTCAACGTTACTAGATTACCTCAGTTTGCAAACTCCGCCGGGATGCGGCGGCGAAACACAGCCCCCTTCGTTTCGCGCTCTTTAGGTCAAATGGCGTCGGAAGCGCCACCTAGAGAGCGGGAAACGAAGGGGGCCGCGTTTCGCCACCGCATGCCGGCAGAGTTTGCAAACTGAGGTAATCTAGAATTTGACCGGTCGCCTCATCGTAACGGAGCCTTCGCGCAATGTTAAACAGAATTTACGCGGTTAATTTTGTGTAATGGGAGTTATTTCCCGAAAGGGTGAGCGAAGGTTATTACGAGTGTGCAAGTAAATCACCAGTTGAGCCGCTAAGGCGATGCCGCACGGCAGAGACGAGAGCGCGATGCCCGAATCTTGCGGGACTTCTGTTCATACAGCTCTTTTGCGTTCCTGTTCTTTAAGATTCGATTGCCTATGTAAAAACCATTGACAGTGGGCCACAGCATTAAGTCTGAATGTATCCGATCTCGGTATAGCCCGTCGCCACAGTTGAAGGCGCACCTCGTCAGCGGGAGGCTTGAAAAATGTCTCTTTTCGGCCGCGGATTTCGTCGAATCGTACCCACTTTGCCAACCAGTCACAAAGCAGCGAGGCATGTTTTCTCACATTCAAGAACCGTGACATGACACATGTGAGCTGTGTAGCTCACAGGGAAAGCGATGACTGAGTTGAAGACATTAAAAAACACCCGGCACCATGCAGATCATGCCAACGCTGACAGCGTCGGTGCCACGCCGGGCACCACGTTGATCGCCACCGTAGTAAGTTGCAGCCAGAGCACACACTTCGCGATTTACGTCGAAATAAATCTTGCTGGGACTCAGTGACAGCGATGACTACGAGGCACACTTGAAAGCAACAAAGCAGCACCCGGCATAAGAACACAACTGCAGTAACTCCGCCGGCGTGGGTCCGAACACCGCCGAGAGGGGGCGCGCTTGCGGCTTTTTGACCGGTACAGGGAAGGGTGACACTCGCGGCGCCGCAGTTTGCAAACTGAAAAAAGTATCTAGTAATGTTGGCCTCAGTGTGGTGGGCGACATCCTCGATTTCGAGCATACCACCTTTGGCATTGCATCGCCGCACCTACAATGAACTTTTTTCAAGATGGGCAGGGACGTCCCACTACAAAAAGCGCTCGGCGTCGCGAGAGAGGAGGAGCACGTTCACCACGCATTGCTACAGTTATCAGGAGCGCAAGTTGGCACAGTACGGTCACATCCGATTCAAGATGGCGGCTCAGCTCACCGAGAGATTCTAGATGCTAGGTCAAATCTCTACCGTCCTTCCCAAGCTTCAGTGCAAAATGGTTCCGGCGGGAATTCTCCTGCGCGAACCTCCTCGCCCTCTGCTCCTGCGGACACCTCCTCTCCAGCTTCGTCGCCGGCTCGCGCGAGTACCTGCCACCGCTGTGGGCCAACGTGGCATTGGGTCAACTCTTCCGCATGCCCTGCCATGAGCCGAAAGTATTCGCGGTGCGGACATTGTGGACACTATGCGCGGGTCTGCCGCAGTTCTACGGAGTCTTCCGGTCATTAAGGCACATCGGAGGTGACCAATGCAGTTACTGTCCTGCAAATCGACAAAATGGTCGTAACTATTGCACTTCATCTTTCCGTACAAATTAGTGGATCCACCTTCAACATGCTAATCGACACTGGGGCACCTGTGTCATTACTCAAGGTCTCAGAATATAAAAGGAACCCGACCTTACCTTCTATTTATTTATTTATTTGTTTATTTATACATATACCTTCAGCGCCCTCTGGTGGCATTGTTGTAGGAGGGTTTACAAATTCAAAGTGCATTTAAATCAGTGGGGACAAGTTGAATTGCACGGCACTCAAAAATAAAAATAAATTGAAAATACCTAATTCACAGCATACAATATCGTTATGTGATTAATACTCCTTTGAAAGGGAAGGAAAAGCTGTGGAAGGGGCGGTCACAATGTTTTTTTGGAAGACCGTTCCATTCGTGAATAGTTTTAGAAAAAAAAAGTGTTTGCATATCTTGATGTTCGGCACATATATTCACACAATTTCAAAAGATGCTACCTTTGTCAAGAACGTAGAGCATCCCATATAGACCTTTACCGGTCATATTTCGACACTGATCACTGAGTTCTCGAGGTTAAGGTGGAGGTGGATAAAGGCTGCACTCGAAACTTTTAGGTTGTTGAGTGGGATGTTTTCCGCCGAGTTAGAACGCTGCCAAACCAAGCCTCAAAGAGTGGTGCAAATCCTTCAGGAATGAAATCAAATCAGCCATCAGAATGCTTCTCACTTACGCTAAAGTGGAGGCCATGGATTTTACACTTGCCCACTTTCTTGAAACAAAGCAGGCCTTTACTAATAAATGGTGGACTCAAAGACTTAATCGTACACTAAGGAAGAAAATAGCAGAACTGAAGAAGCGAATCCAACTGCACTGCACCCACCTATTCAAGCAGCAGTGGGATGTATTTTGTTAAACGATTGGTTGGCAGATCAGAACAG
Source organism: Rhipicephalus annulatus (assembly GCA_013436015.1). Lineage (NCBI taxonomy): Eukaryota > Metazoa > Arthropoda > Arachnida > Ixodida > Ixodidae > Rhipicephalus > Rhipicephalus annulatus. The sequence goes on along the minus strand of WOVY01006217.1, from coordinate 66,712 downwards.
CAAGGGATGGAAACTCAATAAGCACCTCCTAGACGAGCTGGGCGCCAAAACCAACCAGAGACGCTGTCTTGCCCGAGCCATACACGTAGCCCTTAACAATCGACATTGAAACAGTTACTATACAAATCATAGACAAATACCTACCAGTCGCTAAGGAGCCAGTACGATTTCCACGATCGGTATACCGGGGAGCCCTTTAGGCGGAGCTGGATCGACCCTTCACTTTATCTGAATGCAGAAGGGTGTTGAGTGAGTTAAACAGTAATTCTGCCCCTGGCTCAGATGGCGTGACCAAGAAGTCACTCAGGAATCTCGACGAGCCCTCTATTGAATCACTGACTGATTTTAAAAACGAAGCATTTCTTTCGGGTGAAGTTCTAGGTGAATAGAAACTGTCTCTAGTCATACTAATACCGAAACCGGGTAAACCTCCAAGTCTAGAGAACTTTCGAACAATATCGCTAAAATCAAGTGTAGGAAAAGTTGCCGAGTATGCTATCGTAAACAGGCTTAAGGATTTCTTGGACAACATATACACCTACAATATGTTAGGTTTCAGATCCTCACTATCTACTCAGGATGCCGTGAAGCAGACTAAACACCACGTTCTAGACGGATACTCTAGAAACACTAAAGCCATCTTCGGACTAGACATGGAGAAAGCATTCGCCAACATTAAGCACAAATACATCTTTCAAACGTTACAGGAAATTGAATTTGGATCGAAAATGTATGATTACATAAATTATATCTTTCTTAGGGGCATGTACGGCGAGGTTAAGGGTAGAAGACACTAACTCAAACGTGGTTGAACTCGGTGATTGTGCAACTCCTCAAAGCTCGGTGATCTCTTCCGTCCTCTTCAGCCTGGGCATGATCGGCCTGTCCAGGAAACTGAGCAATATTAGGAACATTCACCACACCATCCATGCTGATAACCTTACCTTATAGTGTGCTGGTGGTAGTGAAGGACAGGTACAAGATGCACTCAGAAATACGGTGCAGACAGTGGAGGAATACTTGAGGCCCACTGGTCTCAGGTGCTCCCCACAAAATTCAGAGTTATTACTTTGCAGAAATGAGAAATGGGGGAGACCTAAGGGCTGGAAGCCACTATACGAAAGTGGCACACATATGTTGCCCGAAACTGGGGTGAATATACCCAGAGTCGACACGGTGAGGGTACTGGGCTTTTTTATATACGCAAAGAGCAGGAATCACATGGCGCTCAAAAAATTATCTTCAAAAGAGGGAATGAATACCAGATTATCAGATGGCCTGCAAGGAGACAAAACGGCATGAAAGGGGACAATCTTACCAGGTTGATCAACTCTTTCGTGCTATCTCAAAATTAATATGTAGCTTCTGTGTATAACTGGACACAAATCCAATTAAAGAAGCTCGACGCGGTGATCAAGAAAGTCATCAAGAGTGCACTGGGTCTCCCGCTTCACAGCAGCACCCCAAAATTGCTCTTGTTAGGGGTACAAAACACTAGAGAAATTGCGGAGGCTCTAGAAAGGTCCCAAATAGCAAGACTATCTACAACTTGCTCGGGGAGATCGATCCTCAATAGAATCATGATCAACCCTGTCATTGACCAGGAGACGTACACCAAGATTGCGCAGGACTTTGCTGAGAGCATTATCGTTGCCCGGATGCCAAGAAATATGCACCAAACCTTTAACGTCACCAGAATGGTAGCCTAGACTAAGGCTTTATTGTACAAGTCGGATAAAAAAGGCAGGAGGGCTTGCTTTGTCGACTCAGCCGCATATAAAGACCGAAATGGGTTCGCCGCGGTAGTAGTTGACCACCAGGGCAGGTGTACTGACTGCGCCACAGATTACACTTCCAAACCAGAAGTCGCTGAACAGGTTGCTATCGCTTTGGCTCTGATGGATGATCGATACACCGAGATATACAGTGATTAAAAACTAGCCATCAGAGCCTTCAGCGGGGGCACGATCACACCACAAGCAGTTCGAATTATTATTAGTAAACAGGCCATTGATACACATCACATATATTGGTTCCGAGCGCAACTTGGACCACTCCATAACATTCCCATGAATATAAAGGAATCGACCAGCAGCATTGCCCGTGAACTTACGGACCACGACGCTTTTACATATGGCTTTCGTTCTGCTGGATATAAAAATCTACAACGAGATACGCCCATGAAATATAATGAAATTACTAAACATTACTACCTGGGGAGGATAGATTTTGCACCCCCTCACGGCAGACTAAACCGAATACAAGCGACCACACTTAGACAATTACAGACACAGTCTTATTACTAAACAGCACAAGTAAAAAAATGATACGATATGAAAGATATGGATGTTGTTTGCAAGGCATGTAAGAAAGATGTATGCACGCTTGAGCATATGCTCTGGGAATGTGGGTCGCTTGACTGCGGCATTACCCGTTAACGGATTACAGGAATGATAAAGTCTTACGACCACATTCCCCAATTCCTGGCTGTCCAGTACGCCCGTGACAGGGCTAGGAGGCTTGACCTCCTAGTCTCAGCGTGGGATTAGCCAGGCAGGTGGCTACACTCTGCACAGGTCGTATAGGTAAATTTATTTACATCCATCCATCCACCATCCATCATATACTTCCAGGCACGTGCCGCGCATCGTTGCTTTGACGCATGCTTGTTTCAGCGCATCCAGCGTCCTTCCGTCGCCCCGCCGCGGTGGTCTAGTGGCTAAGGTACTCGGCTGCTGACCCGCAGGGCGCGGGTTCAAATCCCGGCTGCGGCGGCTGCATTTCCGATGGAGGCGGAAATGTTGTAGGCCCGTGTGCTCAGATTTGAGTGCACGTTAAAGAACCCCAGGTGGTCTAAATTTCCGGAGCCCTCCACTACGGCGTCTCTCATAATCATATAGTGGTTTTGGGACGTTAAACCCCACATATCAATCAAATCAGCGTCCTTCCGTCACAAAAAGGGGGAGACGCTGTGTTGTCTGGGTAACGCATCGGCGCGACACTCGCGCTGGTTGTGGTCGGGCCACGTCGATGGGCGCTGGTCACGCCTGGCGTCAGAATATAGAATGCTCGCATTTTGCTAACGTAGCGTCGCTGTGCCCAGCGTGCGCGTGCGTCAACGCTACATCGAAGTATAAAATTGCTCATTTCATGCTGAGCTCGCGGCCGTTTGGCTTGCTTCACGTATACCAAATTTGGTGTTACGTGACGTCAATGGTTGACGAAATATATGATTTGTGAAAAAATTATCCTAACACGCGTGTCATGTAGAAAAGTGACAGCATACCATGCTATTAGTGTGCGCACGGCCGTTTCGCTACTATACATACTAAATTTGGTATTACATAATGTGAAGAGATGAGAAAGGTAGACGACACATTAAAACATGATAATCATGATACTGAAGTCATGTACGGCATCCTACACCTCCACCGCATAACTTTATGCTGATTTTAAAATGACATATCAAACTTTCTTATTCGTGCTTCGCATATCATCGATTCCCACTGTACGCGAGGTCTGCCAACTTTTAAAGATGACAGTCTTTCTTGAAAACTTTCGACAGAAAATTTTTGTCTGTCTGTCCGTGCATTTGTCTGTTTGTCCTCTCTTAAAGGTAACTCAAATGGCATCAATCGGCCAACCGCATCTGCAGCGCCCATCAATATCGCTCAAGCTTTAGCGTTCATAGTTGTGCAATTATCAAATAAAAAGTATATATAGCGCATAACGGAGACGCCATAAAAACACGTCTGCGTTCTGTATGTCTCCCTTTATACTAGAAGAGGCACACAAGCTGACAGTGCAAACGCGATGCTCAAAAAAAATTGCCCGCAGCTTCCCTCGGGGGAACACTGAGGAGGATGCGGAGCATATAATTGGTTAACGGGGTGTTAAAGTGCGACTTACTTGGGTCGATGGCTAAATTGGTTAACGTGGTTGTGAAATGGGGTGTTAAATTGCGACTTACTTGGGTCGATGGCTAAATTGGTTAAAGTAGTTGTAGGAGGGGTGTTAAATGAGTGAACACGTACACACGTATGCGAAAGGGCGGCGCTGGTCGAAGGGACGTCGATCATTGTGTTTGTGGATTCGTTGGAATTCATTTCACCGCGACCTTGGACGTCGACGCGCCGTACAAACCAACCGACGAGCGGCAACTGAGTGAGCGAGCGCCGACCTTGAGTATATATACAGCGCGACGGCGCATGCACAGTCAGCTGTTGAATGTTCTCAAAGCGCGACGGCGCATGTGCGTCCACTCGAGAATCAGGAGAATTGTAGAATGTTCTCGAAGGGGAGAAGCGCGCGCGGCACAGATGGTGGGTGACGGTGCATGCGCGCGTCAGCTGTCGAATGTTCGAGAAGGGGGAGAAGCGCAACGGCGCATGCGCGCGCGTCAGCTGCTGATGTTGTCGAAGCGCAACGACGCATGCGCGCGCGTCAGCTGCCGATGTTCTCGAAGCGTGACGGCGCATGCGCGCTACATTATACAGCTAGCGAATGTTCGTGAAGAGGAGAAGCGCACGCGGTGTGTAGAGGAGGAAGGGTGCACAGATGGTGGAGGAGTGAAGCGCGCGCGGTGTGTAGAAGAGGAAGGGATGCACAGATGGTGGAAGAAGGAGGAGGAAGCTTGCGGACGGCGCCGCTCTACAAGCCTCGAGTATTAGATGCTCCGCATCTAAAAGTTGTTTCCAGCACTTTGTTACGTCGACACGGTGGTGGCACCTGCCCGTCGCTTTTCGTTCTACATCTTATCACTTCTGAGACAGGCGCGCGTCTTTCTCCACGGGCACACACGCCTTCGTTTTCGAAGATAACTTCCACATGGCGCTCATGTCTAACGTGCCTCGATGCGCTCGTTAGCCTTTGCTACACGCTCGAGGCACTCTACCGCAGCGCCTCCAGAATACCATTCACCAATTTTCTTGCGCAGAACATGAAGTAAACGTTTTGCTCACTATCTCAAGACGCTAGACTATCATCTTTCAACGATACTTCCAGTGTGACATAAAGATTGAGGCCAATTTGTTTCATGACCAAATGTGTTGATGTTTTGTCCCAGATTAAAAATTCTCTAAGATAAAATTCAGACAATAAAGAACACTGGAAAATGACATCACATCTTTTTTCTTCTGTTTATTATTCAGAAATGTCAGAGTTCCTCCGCAAGAGCGAATTGATAAATTTTATAGCAACAAAATAAATGGTCACACGATGAACGGGAACGAGGCAATACTTCAGTAGGGTCACTCAAGCGAAAGACGCAAGGAAAGAACAGACAAAAGGGGAGCGCGAACTATGAACTGTAACTGCTCGACACTCGCACCACACTGATGAAACACCAAGAAGGACGCTCAAGGTGAACCTGAGCGTGTAGTAACAACTGTCACAGTTGTGAATACTTTATCTCAATCGATCAGCGCACAGCACTAGTGGACTATGTAACACCTCATTGCAGTGCACCTTGATGCGCGCTCTTTCTTTGTTTTATGATTACATCTGTGCCGTGCATTGAGGCACGTCTGTCGCACTGTGCTTTCAACATTTTACAACCTTACGGTTACGCAATTGAAAGACTCGAGAAACCACGAGTTACCCCCTCACTCTTTGCAAGCGCGATTTTGGCATGCATAAAAATAACAGCTGCGCACTACCTACTCACCACCTCGGTGGGAAGACGCAGTTGCGGTGCGAGTCGCAGAAGGCGAATGCTTCGCAAGCTCCGTGTTTTTAGAATAATTGTGTGCACCACCAATGTCGGACTACAATGTCAAACCGAATATCTCCTAATTTCAGCAATGACCAGGAGTCCGTGGACACCAAAACATGCAGGTGGGCAAATAATTTGAGTTTGTGAGATGCTGCTAGGCAAGGCCTAGCAGCAAGTACTAACGCGTGACTGCCGCTTAACTCATGTCGACGCTACATCTGCAGTCCGTCATGGAGGCCTACTGCAAGGAAAAAGCATGCAAATGCAAGACTATGAGCTTGCCGCTCTATTGTCCGCCGATTTTTTGCCTCATTATGAGAGGGTACTTTGAGAAATGCGTGGCAACCACCCAGGCACTGGCACACTTCCGATGGACGCGGAAACGCTGACAATCACAAGCTGTGCTACAATAGCTATTTTCACCCTTTCTGGGGATGGACTCAGCAAGAACATAGGTGCACATCATTACTCGCCTCGCATGGCTCTTTAAGAGTACGTGGTAGTCAACAAACCCAGAAACGCGTCTCTGGCAGACGCGTTTAATCAATACTTTGTAGGGGTTTCACAGCCTGCTGCAGTGCAGAATGACGTTGAAAATATTGCGCATAACAGCAGCTCTATTTTCCTGAAACCAGTTACTGAGGCTGAAGTAGTACATATAATTCATTATTTAAAAACCAGTACGGCTAAAGATATCGATGGCTTCCAAATTAAACCCATAAGGTACACCTCCGATTTGCTCGCACCCATACTTACCCATATTTTTAACCTATGTTTGTGGCAGGCTGTTTTCCCCCGTAAAATGCAAGTAGCCCGTGTAACAGCCTTACACAAAAAGGAAACAAAAACGACATGGCAAATTACCGTCCCCTGTCTATACTGCCGGTCATGTCAAAGATGTTAGAAAAAGTTACTTTAAATCGTCTTACAGATTTTGAAGAGAAGCACAGTCTCTTAAACAGCTCACAGTTTGGCTTCCGCAAAGGACTTAGTACGGAGTTTCGCATTGCTAAAACAAAAAGAGTCACTTTTGGCAGCGCTAAAACAAGGAGAATTGGTTCTTGGGTTGTTTATTGATTACTCTAAGGGTTTCGATCACATAAATCACCAAATTCTAATTAAAAAGCTTGGCCGTTACGGTTTTCGAGGGAATGCCGCGCACCTAATTACGTCTGATCTGGAACATCGGAAACAAAGGGTTCACATCGACGACTGTTTTTTCCGATCTATTGCCTTTATCTTCTGGTGTACCCCAGGGGAGGATCTTGGGACCATTTCTTTTTAATATATTATATTAATGACGTGGTCAGCATTAGCCCTAGCGCTGAATTTATTATTAATGCTGATGACACCAGCATATTTTTACGAGGAAATTCGGCGGACAAATTAGTTGGCGAAGCAAATTTTGTACTGGGAAACCTAAATAGTTGTACTGAGAAAAACCATCTTAAAATAAACACGAGCAAAACCAAATCTGTAATATTCAGAAGTAAAAAAATAAGAAGGTAACATTGACGCAACAAATACTGCTGAATTCGACCCCGGTTGATATTGTACCCAACATTAAAACACTAGGAGTGGTCTTCCAGGAAAACCTTTCTTGGAAGGAGCACATCGACACAATATCAAGTAAGTTATCTCAAATAGTGGGACAAGTCTACAGCAATCGCCTGATCCTTCCGAGACATGTAGTGATATTAATTTACAACTCTTTATTTTCCTCAAGAATTAACTATTGCCATCTAGTTAGGGCATCCACTAGCCAAGAAAACATACAAAAATTGTATTGTCTACAAAAAAGACTTCTACGTGCTGTAGAGGACGTGCCTTCACATTTTCACACCTACCCGTTGTTTGAAAAGTATAATGTAATGCCTTTTGAGAAGATGTACAACTTTAGATTAACAAAAGTCTATAAACAAGAATTAAAGGAGAAATATGTATTCTTGACTGAACTTGCCAACCTTAAAAGAAATTGTCAGCCTTATAAAACGCGAAACTGCGAAATTTGGACTGTTAAAACTTGTAGAACAACATATGGGCGACATCGTTAGGAAACAGACTTCCGAGGCTACTAAATGCTTTATATGAATTAAACTTTCAGCTGTAAACCAACACTTTCAATGCAATACGTTCCTTTCTTGCAAATAATTACATTGACACTATATAATATCTCGCGCATGCCTATGAGTATCAGCTATAGAGAATATGTCGGTGTACGCTAGGCATAACGATTTGTAACCACCTCATATTTTCTCATATTTTCTCATATCTTCTCATATTTTTATTCGGTCGTGTATTGAAAGATTTGTGCAATTATATATCTATAGTGTACTCTATGTAAATTACAAAGTTATGTTAATCTGTATGCATGTATTATGAAGGTAATCTATATGCACTGAGCTATTTAGTACATCCGTTGGTGTATATCTTATTTTGTGTATGGTTTGTACGCAAGACGTGGTTATTTGTAGTGGGCTCACATTTTCCTTCGGGTCCTGTACTAAGTGATTTTTTTCTTGTTGTTGTTATTGTTGTTGTCTGTTTTTTTACTGAGAACACCGTTGTACGCTGGTGCCAAAACGGGGGCCCGCAGCTTCGTCAAGCTATCCTTGCAATGGCTTTTTCTGCCGGCCTCCGGCGTTGTGTACTATGTACATGATGTCAATAAAGTTTACTGTTCACTGTTCACATACTTGCTGCCTAAAGCAATATAGAGAGCAGGCAGCATTGACAACAAACACCACATGGGCAGCCTTCTCTCAACTTAGCGGCGCTGCAGAAGTAGCCCAGAACCTGGCACACCAATACAGTCTACCCCCACTGTTGGAACAGAATCTCGTCGTCATCGGCATCAAAAAGGAGTGTGTGCTGCGCATCCTTTTCAGCGTTGAATAACAGCGCTTGACCGACCAAACCATCAAGGTGTAAGTTTAGCTCAAGGCAACTGACACCATGGGAAAGGGCGTTATCCGGCTGGCCAACACATTCGCCACACATAACATTCTTATGAACACCGCCTCACCTAACAACCCAATCATCGAGCCTGAAGGCTTGGCTCCACCAAAGTATTGACTCTTACCTTTGAACACAGCAGTATCCCAAGGCTAACCTCCTTCCTCAAAGAAGCCACTTTAGTGAAACAGTGCAGGAAAACTAGTTGCAGTTTGTGTCATGTGTGGAAAGCGTGGACATTGAACAGACGAGCACGCTGTGCAGCGTCGGAGACCAAATGGTGTGCGGTTTGCGACGCAATTAGACTGTACGCGTCGCACCCACACGAGTTCCGTCCAAGCCGTGTGCGATGTGGTGGGTCACACACTACCGGCTCTCGCGATTCTCCGCGCAGATATCGCCAACCAGCCTCCGCCAAGCCATCAATCCAGCAGGCTGGCCATGCGCGTGACCGCAGCTGGACACTGTCTGGTGACCTCCACACACAGGAAGAAAGAAGCAACGTGGCCGGCTATGGCACCAGCGCCAGATCATTTCGGCCACGATCTAAGAAGCAGGTGGCATCCTGATACAAATAACAGTCCCTGTCCAGAGGAATTCAGTCAGCATAGAAGCACAATGAGCAGTTCAAGACGTCTACCGCGCCGTCCCAGGCCCTCACGTCAACGGATCTTCAGATGAGGTGGGCATGAAAGGTCACCTCACAGGGTACACAAAGTAGCTCTGAAACCACTGAATTCCCGTTTATTGACCAGCTCATAAGCACTACTGAGAAACAAAATTGAGCACTAGCTCAACTACAGCAGCTAGTTGCGTAAGAAAAGCTGGAAATTTACTGTTTCTGACAGGCAACTACAACAAGTAATCAGTGTCTCCTGGCATTCACTGCAACTTCCTCAGACTGCGATAGGTCCCTGGCTCTTTCTAGGACGACAAGCACGGACGTTGGTTCTATCCAATGCAGCAGCTTGACCTCGCATAACCATGCTTCAGTAGCCGATATGATAGACAAGGTCCTGGGAGAGAAATTCAGTGCTTTTACAGCAACTATAACCCAGGTGATAGAGCGAGAAACTTTTACCGTAGATCAGCTCAAAAGGCGAAAATCCCAAGCTGGCTTGCGGGACTTCCCGGTACGCAAACACGAGGGGGGCTAATAGCCGGTCTCATGACTTGGATATCTCTTGGCATAGTTTACGTAACATTTGCTTTAGTGTGCCCTCAAATCTCTCCACTAAACCATTACACATAGGATGATTGGGCGTGGAGCTGAGATGCTTGATCACCAACAAGTCATTGACTCCTCTCGTTAGCTCCGATGTGGAAAAAGATACTTGATTACACAGTACCTCACGGGGGAACCCAATTCAAGAAAAAATCTCTACCAGTGCCTCAGCTACTGTGGCTGAAGCGATGGACGGCAGGGCTATTGCATCTGGGTATCTAGTAGCGAAGTCCTCTAGTGTTAGAATGTATCGGTTACTCATGTGAGATATTGATTTCAAGGGCGCGACAATATCCACTGCCACTCTTTCGAATGGGGTGTCTATCAAAGGCACTTGACCTAGTGGTGCCTTGCCATCTTTGCTCTTGGGGTAGGTTCGTTGGCATGCGTCACAAGAGTGCTCGTATCTCCTCACTGCCTCTTGAACTCCTGGCCAGTAAAAAGATTGTTGGACACGATCGATCGTTCTTTTTATTCCTTGATGCCCCAGCAATAGGATTTCGTGCGCTAAAGTAAGCACTTGGCTGCGCCATCTTTGGGGCACTACTACTTGTTGGATCACTTTACCAGATGGCAGGCGATAATGTCGGTACAGCAGCCCCTTTTCCATCTCGAATGAGTAGTTCTCCGATCTTCTCTGAAGCCCTTGACCTACTTTACTCCTTCAAGAATCTAGGGTCTTGTCCTCTTTTTGAGCAGCACTAAGATTCTTTCGGGTTGTCTTCAAGGCTGGTACATCAATTTTATATGAGATTGGCCGTTGCTCTGGAATTTTTATACCGACCACAGAAGACTTCAGAAAACTCTCTTCTCTCTCCGCTCCTTTTTCACTTGCGATATAGTTAGGGTAGGTCTTATCCAGAATGCTTTCCTTCCACTTGTTATCGGGGTCATGGACTTCACGTGAACCTGGTACATTTCCGACAATAACGTCGTAGAGTGGGGTTGTCATGCATTTGACAATAGTTGTACAAGAAAAATAAGGTGAATGAATTTCCACCTTGCCTCAGGAACGGTGATTCTACTGCCATCGGCTAAGAATAGCGTAGTGGTAGTACCTATGAGGGCTTCATCAGGTACCAAAGAACAATGCACCACTAGCGTATTGCTACCCGTATCTCGCAACACTGAGATGGTTCGGCCAAAGATTCTACCCAGTAGCAAGGGCTTTTTGTGTGTGGCAAACTTCGGGTGAGTATTCACGGCGCCAGCCTTGTCCTCTTGTTTACCCGGTGAAAGCTTCACTTCCGTTAGGTGCTTTTCTGGTGACAAAAAGCATGACGTCTTGTTGGCCGAGCTGTTCCTCTTCGTGCGAGTTTTGGAATCATGCCCTGTCTTTTGACAATGTCCGCAAAAAGGTTGTTTTGGCCTTAATCGGCACTCTGACGTCCTGTGACCTATTTCGCCTCATACAAAGTAGTGTACTGCTCCTCTTGCCGAGTAAGTGCCACTTTTTCCCGTGTTGCTTTTAGACTCCACTTTTTCTCGGAAAACTAACAAGTTAAGTTGCCCCTGAGCTTCTAAAAAGTTTTCTGAGGCTTCGGCCATGTCCTCCAGCTGAAGCGCTTTCCCCGCAAGAAAAGTACGAAACGGTGATGACAGTTGCTTAATATCTGTTCTGTTACTATCAAGTTACGAAGAGCCCAATATTTCTTTTCGGTCTTGGATATTTCAACACAATGATCGAAAAAACTCAGTAGCCTAGTTGCATACTGCTTGCCTGTTTCGCCGTCCTGTGGCTTGCTTTGTCGGAAATTTTTCCCATAGCCTTCTGCTGTAAAACGGAAACACTGGAGCAACGCCAACTTGGCTTTATCATAATCGAGTGAATCCTCCAGTGAAAGACTTCCAAACACCTTCAAGGCTTCTCCGCTTAAACATAAACTTAAAGTCGTGGTCCATTTGTCCCTAGGCCATTCTAGACCGATGGCAACTCTCTCAAACCTTTTTAAGCAGGCGTCCAAGTCGTACCGGCTTTCATTTATTCCCGGTATCAAATTTTTAGGATTCACGCTGCAGGAAACACTCTTTACTGGCGCTGAGCCTTGTGCTCAGTCAACAGTTCTTGTCTCTAAACGGGTACCTTCAGCTTCGGCAGTCTAAGACACAGTTGCAGGTCTTGGTTCTCTACTTCAAGCTGCTCCTTCTTCGCGCGCATCTCCAGTTCGAGCTGTTTTTCTTTCTCGCGTATCTCGAGCTCAAGTGGCTCCTTTTCGGCCTGCATCTGCCGTTCCAACTGTTCCTTTCGAGCTTCTCGTTCCGCAGCCCGTTCCTCTCGGGCTTGCGCCATTCGCTTGTCGTACCACTCCTTGAACTCCGCTCCCTTGAGACCTATACTTTCCGCTGAATGTAATACTTCCGAAGTGCTTTTTATGACTTTGGTTGTGTCGAAAAATCTACATGAGTAACAAACGGCTCTGTCCTGTCACGGACGCCAATTTTCAGGAGGCCGCTCAACCGGCAAGCTCTCATGTAGGTTCTTGTAAAGGAAAAACTACCGATGACATGACCATCATCGCGAAATGAGCTGAGGAGACCATTTGCTTCCACACAAATCCCCAACACTCGATATATTTCTAAACCTCTAAAAGACAAATAGCAGACAAAGAACACAGAATACATAGAAAGAGATTAGCAAGAAAAACAAACGGCTAAAGACGTGAACACTGTATTGACCTAAACATTCAATGGAAAATAAGCCTTGCCACAACATAGTGGGACGCGTTGCTCTGCTCAGGCTTCTGCTTTTGCTCTGGCCCACTTGTCTCGTTCCCATTATAAATTCTGTACTATCGTGGTACCCAGCCACTGGGCCTTAATATCTCCGTGGTCTATGATCTATGGTTACCTTATCTTTTATTTTGTTCACGGGGTGCCGCGCGTCCTCAGGCATGTGACATCGTCATTGCATGTGCATGCGTCATGGTCGTTGTGTAGGCAGCACCGCGCGTGCACTCTATTCTCCTCTGTTTTTGTGACACGCACTTTCCAAAGGCACGCACTTTGAACGCGCACTCCACTCATCACAGTGACAACTTGACGCGACTCGTCAGGCGGTAACTTGAAGCGGCTGCTTAAGGTACGCTTTCACAAACGTCCCCTGACCCCTCTCCTTCAATTACGTTGCCTCTCACTCAAGCAGTCGTTCAGCTGCGAATTTCCAGCTTAGGAATTAGCTCTATTTGTCCGCCTCCCCGAACTGACTTCCAGCCCCATACACGCCTGCACGTCCCTTCTCGGCCAGCTCTCCCTCAACGTTCCGTTATCAATCCATATGGCGAACACACAATGAAAAGGTGATCTGCTTTTGTGTCACCGAATTGTGTACATTTCTCGACATTGCAGAAGTCTCTGAAGTCTTTCTGCACAAGTTCTCTCTCGTACCTTTCTTGCCCGTCCCGCCTATCACCACGATACCAGGCACGACGATTTTGCCCACAAACCTGCTACTGAACACCGCTACTTCCTGCCTCCATTTGGATCCCCAACGTCGCCAGTCTCTTTCTCCACTGCCCCGCCGAACATCTTCCCCGTCTTCCCACGATGTTCTCCGACGGAAAACTAAGTGATGTAGCCCACGGCGGAGGCGCTGAATCGCTCGGACTGACATAAAATCATCTCTTGACAGTACAGGCGAAACGGAACCTTACAGACGTTCAAGTAGATGACGTGCATGTGACTGTTCTTGTCGACAATGGCGCTCAAGTTTCCGTGATGACGAGTGATTTTCGTCGCGAGCTTAAGACAGTAATTACACCTGCGACCACTCAGTTCGTCCGCGTTGCGGATAGCGGAATAGCATCCAATGTTGTAATGTGCTCCACTAGTGTCAGCATCGCGGATCGACACACAGTTGTTCTCTCCACCGTCCTTGATAAATGGCCCTAAGACGTAATTATATCCCTCGACCTATTGACCGCGCATTCTGCCCTCAAGGCTGTTTGACGATTGCGCTTCTTCTACACTTGCCCGAAGCACGACCTCTTGCACAACGGCCGAGTCACCTCTGCACAACAGGACATGAACGCCTCTCTCTACAGACACTGACCTCCATCGAGGTCTTCTCAGTACCCCCAGTTCCCGACAGTGACTATGTTTCGACCCTTATCATCGATGTTCTCATCAACTACGGCATTACATTACTGCACACCATTGTGTCCATCGCCGGAAATCACACGTGCCTCCCAGTTGTAACTTTAGTTTGACACCTCAAGTGTCGCAACAAGGGATCGCTTTGACATTGCTCTGCACCTTAGAAGACAATGCGGTAGATGTTATCACGATGGCCGCTCCTTTTGACCACCAAGTTTAACATCAACCTGACACTTGCTCTGACAGCGCAATTAGGTCGATGATCGCTTCCAACTTAATGCCACAGCAGACATATGAGCTCCATGGGGTTCTGCTGTCCTACATCATCATTTTTGTCCTCAGCGGCCGTCCGTTGAGAAAAGATACTCGTATAACCCCGTGCATAAACACTGGTATTGAGCATCCTATTCAGAGGCATCCACATCGGGTGTTGGTGGCCGAGCATCACATTATCAAATGCGAAGCGTTTCTTAGCGAACTTCGCCGTGTTTGAGTGTTCTATCTATCTATCTATCTATCTATCTATCTATCTATCTATCTATCTATCTACGCCTACGACTTTTAGCTTTCCTGGCCGTTTCAATAATTGTATTGATACCAAACTTGATATGACATAACATTACTGTTTGAAGATCGTATTTGACAATCATAACATGAAAATCAGACACTTATATCATGGATGTCATGATTTACATATCATTGTCCTGAGGCCCCTGTGGAGCTTTCGTTCACATAGCATGGGGCAAAACTGATATGGTATGACATGATTGCATGGCGAACACAAGCGACAGACCCTAAATGGAAAATCATGACATGCGTGTCATGTAACAACATCAGTACATGCCACGCTTTGATGCGCTAACGGCCGTTTTGCTAGCGTCACAATTACCAAATTTGATATTACGGTACGTGAATGAATGAAGAAGATATGTGACTTGTGCAAACATGATAATCATAAGATGCGTTTACTGTACACACATGACTACACGCCACGCTCATGATGTGCTGGTGGCTGTTTTGCTAGCCTCACATGTACCAAACTCGGTATTACGCGACGCGAATGGACGACGTAGATACCTGACACATCCAAACATAATAATCACGACCTGCGTACCTTGTAACAACATGACCACACGCCACATTCATAATGCACTGGCTTTTGTTTCACTAGCTTTACATATGCCAAATTTGGTGTTACGGGATGTCAATGAATTACAAAGGTATTTGGATAGTGCAAATATATTAATCATGAGATGCATGTATTGTGAGAACAGGACTATAAACCACAGTCAAAGCGCTAATACCTCTCGACGGGACGCGGTTTGCGTGCTCGCCGGCATTCATATTGTTGCGTCACGCCTGCGTTGCCACGCCAGGCGCCGGTCCTGCCATATACTCGCTGGCGCGTGCCGCACTGCCTTGCTTTGACGCATACGCGTTTTCAGCGCGTCCGGCGTCCCTCCGTCCCGAAAAGAGTGAGATGCAGTGTTGTCTGGGTAACGCATCGGAATGAAATGCATCATGTCGCATTTCGCACCGGTTCCCGTCTGGCCATACCGACGAACGCTGGTCGCGCCGGTCGTGCCTGGAGTCAGACTATACAGTGCTCGCATTTTGCTAACGTAGCGTCCGTTCGCCCAGCGTGCACCCATGACCGGTACAATGGAGTATATTGGGCACTTCATGATGCGTTCGTGGCCGTTTTGCTAGCTTCACATATACCAAATTTGGTGCTACAGGACGTCAATGAATGAAAAACTATTTGACTGGTGCCAAACTGATAATCCTGACGCACGTGTCAGTCATATAAGAGAATAGCAACATACCATGCTCATAGCATGCTTGCGGACATTTCGCAAGCTCCACGTACACTAAATTTGGTAGAACGGGACGTGAATAGATGGCGAAGGTAAACGACACATCCAAGCATTATAATCATGACACGAAACTAATGTATGGCATCGTTTGCCTCCAGCTTATAACTTTATGTTGATAATAAAGTGACATATCAAATTTTTTGGCGGAACGTGGAAGAGTTGACTGGTGGAATATGGGGGAGGCCTTTCTCCTGCAGTGGACGTAGTCAAGCTGCTTCTGCTGCTGCTGCTGATGGTGATGATGATGATAATGATGATGATTATTATTATTATATGGATAATGATGATTATATGAATAATGATGATGATCAACGTTTCTCATTGCTGCTTCGCATAAAATTGATTTCTAGTGTGCGTGGGATCTGCCAATTTTTTTCAAAGTGAGGTCGACGAAATGCTCCTCAAGGACATCATTGAGCCATTCTGCATTCCTCGGGCTTCTGCTGTCGCGCTAGTCCGCAAGAAAGATGGTGTATCGCGTTCCTGTATCAGTTATTAAGACCTAGAAAAATTATCAAAAAAGGCGTGTACCCTCTGCCACGAATTGCTGACGCCCTTGATTGCCTCAAGGGGTCCCGCTATTTTTCTCCATAGACCTTCGTTACGGCTACTGGCAGATTGAGGTAGATGAAATAGACTGGAGAACACGGCATTCATCACCCCAGATTGTCTATATCAGTTCAAGGTCGTGCACTTTGGCTATTGTAACGCTCCAGCCACCTTCGAACGAATGAAGGACTCCCTGCTCAGAGCATTCAAATGGTCCACCTGTTTGAAAGTAAACATTCGACAGAAGTCTGTCTGGTTGGGTATGAATCTGGAAGATGATTTAGACTCCAACGAAAAGTTTTAAGGAAACCCGACGTTTCGGAACCGACTTGGTTCCTTCCTCAAGGGTGACTGCGGAGGCTTCGTAGCAGCATCGTCTTCAAAGCACTCGCGGGGTGGCTAATGACCCCCCATCTCTCTCGTTTTGCCGTGGAGCTCAGTTCGTGTGAATACACTGGGGGAGGGGTTCCGTGAGAGCGGTTGATATTGTGGGCTGTCCTCAGTTTGTGCCACGACTCGAGTAAAAACCTTCTCCTCCAGTTCGGCTCGCTTTTAAAGATGGCCGTCGCTTCAAAATTTATTTTGTTATCCAACGTGACAGCATGACCGGCGACTGCGCTGCGTTCTTTGTAGAACTTCTGCTCATCGTTGGCGTGTTGATTCAGTCGTTCTGGGCAGGTTTTTCGTCTCGCCGATATACGACGAGGGGCACTCGGCACACGGAACTTTGTAAACGACACCGGGGCACCTGTCATTGTTGGCCGGTTTTTTGGGCGGGGGAGTAGGTGGCCCAGCGTACATGAAGACACGTGCACGATGCGAACCCCTTCCTTCCAGAAGATCCCATCTTCTCCCAGTTTCATACCTAACCAGACAGACTTCTGTCGAATGTTTACATTCAAGTAAATCAGCCAAGACTTCGGACACGATACGATGCAGCTCGTCAAGCGCTATATACGCCTTAAAGAAGGCATCTCAGTCTTTAAGACTCATCTCGACTTCAGCCACACCTGCCGAGAAAGGGAAGTTGTTCTTCAAAGTTTGCGCCTAGAACAACCTGTCCCCACCCCTGAGGGCTTGGAAGTCGTTACGAGAGCCGAACAACGACTGATAAATGCCCGCCTTCGTGAAATTAACGCCTCTCTACGGAAAAAAAACTGGACATGCTCTTCGCCAAGCGAAAACTTGAACACCGCATCCCTTAGTTGATGTCTGCGCTTGACGTGTTCGCGGACTCCGTTGCGGCATCGACGGCGAAAAAACCACCGGACCACTCAGGACAAGAAACTCTCCTACCTGTTGGACCGGAGTTCCACCCAAAGCACCCAAAACTCCAGGTTTGTCACCAATCTTCCATCTCGTCCACTTAATGATCGAGAAACTTCTGTCCTGGCCAAGGGACATGGCTATAACATGTCAACGATGCTCCATCTACCGAAGCTTGTCGCAGCTGTAGAGGAAGCCATCCAAAGCGTGACGCCGGGCGGCAGAGAAGAAATTTGGCTGAAATCCATTGGTATTCTTTCAAAATTACCGTCACAAAAAAGAACTTGACCACGGAGGAGAACCAGGCACTTCGGGAACTACGGCGGGATCGAAGCATTGTCATCTTGCCCGTTGACAGGGGCAATTCGACGGTGGTGTTGGACAGCGGGGACTACGATCGGAAGGTTTCGGCTCTTTTAAAAGGGGACGCCTACACGCAGCTAGTAAATGACCCAACGAATCAAACCCAGACACAGCTAAGCAAGCTACTCGCGGAAATTTTCAAGCATTACCCGGATCTCAGAACACTTTATTTGCGACTAATCTGCCGTAACAGATCCGCACCGAGTTTTTATAAACTACCACAAATTCACAAGTCTGACGTCCCCTACCGACCGATTGTGGACTTCACTTCCTCCCCATGCCGAGCCCTTTCAAATTTTTCTACACCAGATCTTTGCCCGACTAACACAGAAGACAGCAATTCATGTCCGTGACGCCAGCCACTTCGTGCAGCTAGCGTCAATTGTGAGCATCGGCATTGACGAGAGCATGGTATCATTTGACGTCAATTCATTGTTCACCAACGTGCCAGTTCTCTTAGCTGTTTCCGCTGCCCATGCTGCACTTGAGGAGGACGCAAGCATGAGTTAAAGGACTCCTTTGGCGGTTGACGAGTTCTGCCTCTCCAGTACGTATTTCTCCTACAAAGGAACAATTTTAAGGCAGAACAGTGGAACCGTGATGGGAGCTTCCCTCTCCGTCACGATGACAAACCTGACTATGGAATACATAGAAGAGAAAGCACTCAGCTCCATCTCGCCGAAACCCAAGCCTTTTCTGCGTTATATGGACGATTGGTTTTGCGTCTTTAGGACGGCTGAAGCTGAAAACTTCAGACAACACCTAAACTCTGTGCACGCAGCTTTACAATTCACGAACGAGTGTCAAAGCGACCACTGCCTGCCCTTTCTCGATGTCCAGGTGGCAAGAAAGCTTAACATCCTGGACTTTTCCGTTCATAGGAAGCCAACGCACACTGGGCGCTACCTTTAATTCCATTCTTCACACCACGCCTGCCACAAGATCTTGGTTGTCACCACGCTACTCGAGAGAGCTAGAAACTTATTATTTATTGACACCGACCGAAAGAAAGAGGAGGCCCGCGTAATTGCTGACCTTAGAAAAAACGCATACCCAAAAAACTTCATTAGAGCCATCACCCGCCGCACAGAGCAACAGAGGATACGAAAACACCAATCAACCTCAATTGACAGCCCCTCTCCTCCCCGAAAAGCATACCAGTTCCGTACGTTCAGGCAACCAGCGAGATGTTAGCGCGGATCTTCAGCAAAGAAGGGGTTCACATCGCGCACGCGCCTTCGTGTATGCTGGGCCGCCTCCTTCCCTGCCCGAAAGACCAGCCAACAATAAACAGACGCCTCGGTGTTGTTTACTAAATTCCGCGTGCCGAGTGGCCCTCGTCGTATATCGGCGAGACAAAAAATCTACCGGAACAACTGAAGCAACACGCCAACGATGTGCGGAAGTTCTAAAGAGCACAGCGCAGTCACCGAACATGCTGAGACGTTGGATCACAAAATAAATTTTGAAGCGACGGCCATCCTTGAAAGCAAGCCGTACTGGAGGTTAGGGTTGTTATTCGAGTCGTAGCACATACAGAGGACAACCCATAATATCAACCGCTTTCTCGGAACCATTCCCATAGTGTATTCATATGGACTGCGCTCCACGGCAAAACGAGAGAGAGAGAGAGGGGGGGGGGGGTCAATAGCTACCCGGCGAGTGCTTTGAAGACGACGCTGCTACATAGCCTCCACAGTCACCCCTGAGGAAGGAACCAAGTCGGTTCCGAAACGTCGGGTTTCTTTAAAACTTTTGGTTGGAGTCTAAATCATCTGCCTGCCCCGCCGCGGTGGTCTAGTGGCTAATGTACTCGGCTGCTGACTCGCAGGTCCCGGGTTCAAATCCCGGCTGCGGCGGCTGCATTTCCGATGGAGGCGGAAATTTTGTAGGCCCGTGTACTCAGATTTGGGTGCATGTTAAAGAACCCCAGGTGGTCAAAATTTCCGGAGCCCTCCACTACGGCGTCTCTCATAATCATAGGGTGGTTTTGGGACGCTAAACCTCACATATCAATCAATCAATCAATCAAATCATCTGCCGGTCCACCTGTTTGTGCTACTCGGAGGACGTCGTCGTTTTTTTCGCGAACACTTAGATCTCATATGGAGCACCTTTCAGCCATCCAAGGCATACTACTTCGTGCTGGCCTGCAGCTCAACTCATCGAAATGTCACTTTGGACGCCATAAATTTATAGTACTTGGCCATTTAGTAGAAGCCAACGGTGTACAACTAGGCCCGGCAAAGATCAACGCCGTCAGAAACTTTCCTGTAGCATGACCTGCGAAGAATGCATGCAGCTTTGTCAGACTATATTTCTACTTCCAATACTTCGCTAAATTTTTTCCGCACATAGCAAGGCCGCTTACGCAGCTCCTCGACAAAGACGTCCCGTTTGCATGGGGCTGCGAAGAGGCTTCTCCGTTCTCGACTCTTATCGCTCTTCCCACTACTTTTCTGATTCTGGCACACATCAACCCTGCTGCCCCTAAGGAAATCTGTACAGATAGAAGTGAACATGGCATTGGTGCAGCGCTGGCTCAGAAGCAACGTGACCATATTTGTGTTATTGGTTACGACAGCCCCCTTCTTTCTGCCGCAGAACGTAATGATTTCATCACAGAGCGTGAGTGCTTGGCTCTCGTATGGGCAGTGGCGAAATTTCGGCCTTTTCCTACGGACGCCCATTTTCGGTAATTACCGACTACCACGCGCTCTGATGGTCGAACTCTCTGTCGACAATTCTGAGGACACTGACGCTTGGATGGAGCACTCCATATTGTCAGTGTCCTACTCCCTTAAAATTGAGGAAGAACAGAAACGCAATCCAGTGCTGCTTGGCATCATCAGCCCTACAGAATACTCCCCTTATGACGCTTCCGTCCGCTGCTTTGTCTTTCAAAAAGGTTTGCTATACCACCAAGATTTCCGACCTTACAGGCCTGACCTTCTCATTTTTGTGCCTAAGCAAATGTGGCGCTGTATTTTCACCAAACTTCATGGCGCTCCCAGGGCTGGACGGACAGCTTCACGTATCTCACACGTGCGAGCGCATACAAGTCTGTTTTTTCTGGTCGGGCTTTGCTCGCTCAGTACGCCAATACGTTGCCACGTGATTTATGCCAACGTCGTAAAATACCGTCGCTGTTACCCGCTGGTCATCTTCAATCAATCGACATACCCGCGGAGGCATTTTACCGTGTTCGGTTGGACATGCTTGGTCCTTTTCTCACATCAACAAATGGAAATAAATGAATAGCCGTGATTGCAGATTACACTACACGCTACGCTATTACGTGAGCTCTACCGACAAGCTGTACAACCGATGTCGCCTACTTCTTGTTACGGGACGTTATAATGGTTCACGGTATTCCGAGAGAGACAACTCCTCACGGACCATGGCCATGCATTTCTATCCCAAGTCATTGCCAACATTCTCCGTACTTATTCCACACAACACACACTGACCACCACTTACCAGCCTCAAACAAACAACCTCATGGAAGGATTTACCAGTATTCTCACAAATATGCTCGTTATGTACGTTTCGCCCGACTACCCAGACTGGGGTCTTGCCTTGCCCTACGCAACTTACGCGTATAATTCATGCCGTCACGACACAGCGGGCTTTTCGTTGTTCCACCTATTGTATGGGAGAAAGATGACGGTACCACTAGGCAGTCATCTCAGCTCATACCTCGTCCACCAGTGAGTATGCCCGCAACGCTATTGCGCGAGCTGATCATGCCGTCACCTCACCCACGCTCGGCTGATGGCGTCGCAGACTATACCCGCCCTGGGCTGATGGCATCGCAGACCATCTAATGCTGTCGGTACGATGCGGAACATCGAGACATTTATTTTGCTCTTGGCACCCTCGTTTTACTCTAAGGTCCTCTTATCGTCGGCTGGGCCTATAAAAATATTTGTCTCATTACACGGGCCCTTACCATGTATTGCGTCAAGCAACACCTGTCACCTCCGAGATCAGCCCGTCTATCCATCATCATCTGCTGTGTCGTCCAGTGATATTGCACACGTCTCGTGATCGAAGTCCTACAAAAGTGCGTCAGATAGCGACAGTTAAAGCACCGGGACGGTGCCTTCAACGCCAGGGGTCATGCTACGTGCCAGTACATGGAGATGAAGAGAACAATGCAAATAGACAGGCGCGAGCTAATCTGTGTGACTGCCGCTGCTCGCTTAATCGGCCGAAAATATATATGTGTCCACAATTACGAGTCGGTGTCCTTGTCATAACACATGCTAATGCAGGAGACACTTATCAACTATTTGGAGATCTGGAGGGCAGATACATCAATACCGCCATGAGCGCTGACCACGTCCCCAATCACAGCGGAATGGCAAACCCGGAAATGAATCAAGATTTCATGGCTATGAAGATTAGAGCAGTGACTCCTATAATGCGGCATTAAACGGCTTCATATCCTGACCAAATTACTACCATTTTGATGGCCAACCTAAGTAACTACATTCTCAATATATATAATAATATGATTAATAAGTATTGAGTAGATGGCATACTTACTCTGGAATGGAAATCGGCCAAAGTTACCTTTATTCCCAAACACGGAAAGCCAATCAATTTAGACAACCTTCATCCCATTTCCTTAACCTGTTGTGCCAGCAAGGTAATGAAGAATGAGCTGTACATTCGGCTCACTGAATACATGAAGGCTAAGGACCTTTTCGCAAATACCGTGTTTGGCTTCAGTGCACATTTGTCGGCACAGGATGTAGGATGTTCTATTTCACCCAAAAAGCGACATCATCAATCACCCCATTGAAGCCACGCAACATGAGCGCGCCATTCTGGCGATAAACTTGATTGATTGATTTGTGCGGTTTAACGTCCAAAAACCACGATCTGATTATGAGAGACGCCATAGTGGAGGGCTCTGCAAATTTTGACCACCAAGGGTTCTTTAACGTGCACCCAAAGCTGAGCCCATGGGCCTACAACAATTCCGCCTCCACCGGAAATGCAGCCGCCGCAGCCAGGATTTGATCCCGCGACCTGCTGGTCAGCAGCCGAGTACCTTAGCTACTAGACCACCATGACAGGGCCTGGCGATAGACTCTAAAAAGCCTTTGATAACGTTCAGCACTTGGCTAACCCAGCTAATCCGGTTAAAACAGGAAGCGGTGAACGTGCCTACAATTACTTGCGCAATTTTCGACTCAATAAACAGTGAATAAACAGTGAAATCCACATAGCATAATGAAATCAGAAGGCATTCCCTCTTCGTCCACTACTGGAAGAAATCTTATATCATATTAATTTAAAGGTAATGCTTTCTTTAACGTCCTTTGAAGTACATCCCAAAAAATATACTCCCTCCCACAAATGTAAGAAAACCTGGTGTATAGTTTCCGGTTTTTCACAGATAAGGCAATTTGTCCCCCAATGTGAGTAAAAATCATGGTCTGCTTCAAATATCCTCACAGATATTGTACATGTGTGGAGCTTGAAAAAGAAAGACTTCGCAGCAGGAGCCACTTGCATTCTCTTCACTCGTTTAAGCACATCTTTCCCTTGACCCCCAGCGTACATGGCACGGTACAGGGGTTCAGCTAAAACAACATCACACACATCTTTCTAAAACTTCTTGCGAGTCACTGAAAACAAATATTCATAGCAAAATCTAACAAATAAAAACCGTACCCTTAGAATGACCTCCTTAAGATACCCGCGGACAGCACCGGTCATGTCATTCGTGCTAACAACATACATATCCAGGTAAAGCCCGCATTGGTCTTATTTGGCACACTGTACGTAAGAAAGGGTTCCTTGTGTAGCGAAAAAAAAAGAACCTATTTACGACTTAGTGTATGAAAAGATGTGTTAAACTCAGCCCTCCGTGTTTCACTTTTCGAAACACATTGGTTCGACAGCATCTCTCCCTGTTCGAAGCCCACACAAACACGGCGAAGATGCGATGGAGCTTCTGTATGTTTGCCCTTGAACTATGCAATACTTGCATCCCATACCAAAGTTTTGAGGCAAAGAAAATATTACACAAAGTCGCCCTCGAAAACACTGACAGATGCTTACCGTTGCTTCTATTGGCTTTCGTCCGAATTTCTTTCGCTTGTTCTTGCATGTAGTTATCATTATCTTTATAAAATTCTAGTGGCACCCCAATGTACTTGAAAGGTGTGGTCACCCATTTAACATTGGCAATATAGTCTGGTCTTGACAACCACTCTCCATGCGAGAAACCCAGACACTTTCCCCAGTTTACTAGACTGCCAGTTTCATTGCCGAACCTTTTAACCACACTGATGGTAATGGTAACACTATCTTGATCGAAACAACAAACAGCCACATCGTCGGCATATGCCAAAATTTTAACTTCGGATTCTTGTAATCTAAAGCCACGAATGCAACTGTTTTAAGTTATTGCTAAGCACAATGGTTCTACACATAAACTGAAGAGTAGGGGACTCAGCGGGCAGCCCTGACGGACAAAACGCTTTATGTTAATTGTATCTCCTAGCATCTTATTGATTACCAGTCGGGTCATGCAGTTCCGGTATGCCATAGCTACCCCATCTCTGAGCACAGAAACAACGTAGACATGGTCATGAATGGCAAGCAGAAAGGTGTGAGAAACATAATCAAAAGCCTTCTCGAGATCAATCTGTAGAATGACTACCCCCCCTTGAGTCGCATCGATACACTCCAGCACGCATCGCATCTTGTGTATATTGGTCACAATGGAGCGTCCCATAACCCCACATGTTTGGTGAGGCCCTACCATTGCTTTGATTACCCCTTGGAGTCGCTGTGCTAGTACTTTCAATAAAATTTTGTAATCACTGTTAGTGACATAGGTCTATACAAAGAATCTAATTTTCACTTCTCCGAGTGTTCTGTTTTAGGTATCAAAACTGTATGTGCTTCACTAAAGGACCTAGGGAGGCCTTTAAGTTTATAAGCTTGATCGAAGACATCTGCAAGTACTTGGGAGAATTCATTTTCAAACTCCTTTTAAAACGAAGCACAAAGACCGTTCGGCCCCAGAGATATACCAGGATTCATTTTATCAATAGCCCTTTCTACTTCCGTTGGCGTTATAGATAGCTCTAAAGCTGATTTGGTGTCATCTGACAACTTCGGCATTCTGTAAGGAACTCTTGCTTAAATGCCACTGAATCAATGGTCGTGGCTGCGAAGAGTCCTTTGTAGTGTTTGCCATACGCTCGTCCTATGCTCTCATTGTCTGAAACTTTGATACCGTTCACTTCAATGGCATCTATATGATTTCTTCTGGCATGACTCTTCTCTAATCCAAGCGCTCGCTTCGTCGGGCGATTATCCACAGTCATTGATGTCGCTCTGGCTCGCACTAGAGCTCCGCGATAGCGTTCTTCCTCATATACATCTATCCTCTCTTTGATACTCCGCAAACCGTCACCATATACCACAGGTTTTTCACATTCAAGAACTGTTAGCCTCTCAACTATTCGTCGAAGCTCTTTCTCATTCTTTTTATATTCAAAAGATAAAACGCTAGATTTCTCTATTGCTTTTATTTTGATTCGCTGCTTGAATAGCTTCCTTTCTTCTGTTATTTCCACAAATTCTATGTTATTATTACTAACTTCTTTATTAATTTATGCGCTAGAGAACTCATGCTTTAAGAGGTTAAAGTTCATTTTCCACTGTTCCCATGAAAAGGCTTTCCTTTCTTTTTTTTACTCGATGTAGCCTTTTGCAAGACAGTAGGCTATCGCATCTACAGTAAGGTTAGTCGGTCAAATCTGGCGTTACTTGTGCCCTGACAGTGGGTATACTTCATATCTCGGGAGCTATACAGACACTCCGCTACATCTACTAATTCGTGTTCACTAATCACCTGTGTCAGGACATCCCTGCTTCTGTCTTTAACGTTGCGACTGCTTGATCTATCACTTTCATTAAAGACACAGTTGAAATCGCCCACCAATAAGTTTCCTACCAGTACACATATGTTGTTGTAAATTGAGAAAAAACCGATCTTTCCTGGCCTATAGTTGGAGCATAAACACATATAGTGCGCTATTCACTGTCACAATAAACAATATCACACCATACTACTCGGCCTGGAGAGCAAGAAAAGAGATTTTCTATCACTCATCCTGGCAGTTTTCTAACAAGAACAACACATCCCCCAGATGTGCGTATGGCCTGGCTCACAGTGGCAAAATACCGTAATGTAAGCTTAAGCACCCTGCTCTCAGTCCCTTCCTCGCCTTCAACTTTCGTCTCCTGCACTGCAAGTACGTCCAGATTTTCTTCCAACAACAACTGATAGACTTGGCGTTGCTTCTTCTTTGAAGCCAAGCCGCTAATATTCAGCGTGGCGAGGCTAAATGATACACGAGGCGCCATTTCAACCTTGTGGAGGAGTTAGGCCCGGAGTATGGCGCTTACCTTCACGTCTAGCGCTACGCTACACGCCTCCAGGACCAGCCGATCGCCTGGTTTCACTGCACAGTATAATTGATTTGTTCACAGCTTTCTGTTCGTTATGCCACCAGCTATTGCTCTAACGCTGGTGCATCTGCCGGTCTGCGTCTTTGCCGGTGGTTACTTTACGCTACTTGCACTGTTCTTGTCTCCCATCTTCACAGGTTCTTTTAATGGTCTTTTGATGGCTGGAAGGGCACCAATAGGCCAAAAGACGCAGCTGGCGTTGCACGTCTTTCCGTCCATGTTTATGTCGTAACCAACGCTACAAGAGGCACCATCGACTACTTGGCCTTGTTCCGACGCATGGGCAGACGCTCCGGTTACTTCAGAGCCTGCGTCTGTCACTGCATTGCCAGCTGTCTCGGTCGATACAGCTGCAAAACATGGTCGAGTGTCCACAGGTGTCAGTGTGGATTCGTCTACTGATGTTGCAGATGTGCAGTTCAAATTTGCTGCGACTTTATCTCCGCAACCTTCAGCCGCGTCCTCCGCTTCTGTAACGTCTATAGCGTGTTCCGACGCATCCTCGACCTCCGCTGACGCGGTCACTGCGGCGTACGAACGGACGCATTCCGTGTCCCCGTGCCCGAAACGCCCGCCGCGAGAGCACCGTCGCACCTTACACTCGCGACGCAGATGTCCTGTTATGCTGCAACGCAGGTATTGCATAGGCCGACCTGGGGCTACCACTAGGGCTAATTCACCGATGACTCGTATCTAATGAGGCAGGTCCTCAACTTTCGTGCCGCTTTTCAGCCTAATGAAAACAGTGCGGGTCATCGAATTCTTCTCATTTACTCCTTCTACATGCCAGGGTTCCTGGGTCACTTCTGTAAGTTTCCCGAACGCTGCCAACGCCATGTGCGCATCTTCATCGGAAACGCCATGTAACAGCCAGTGAATCCTCAGCCTCACCTTCTGCTCCTGAGGGTCGATAACGAGGCAGCGGCGTCCCTTGACCTGGAGTTCTTTCAGTTCAGTCAACGCCTTCGTCGCCTCCTGGCTGTTAAAAATGGTGGCCCACACATGGTTTATCTGGTAGGCGCCCAATGCAATTACGTCGGGAAGCAGTCGTTCCTTGTTCAGGGCATCCCGGAAATATTTGACCTTGAAAGACCTCACTCGAATATCACCGTGCTAAAACACTTTGTTCAAAACAAAACGTCCTGTTGGCAGATTCGGCAAGATTATCTCAACATATACTTGTCACTTTCGCCATTAATCCTGTTTCCGCGGCCACGAAGAACCGCGTTTGCTGCACTGCGCGGGAGCCCATGATTCCTGCGTCCGACGCGTGCGAGTGCTGGCGAAAGAATACTACTTTACGTATACATGTACTCAGAAGTAAGCGTAGAGTATATATAGCCCCTACTTTCCAGGGGCATGCCTGGCATAGGGGAGCACTTGTGTTTCAGGATGAAATATAACACATTCCAATTTATAGCACTATATATACTACCTGGTTACGTGTGTTTGGTGACGTAGCACAAGACTTCTAATGAGCCTTACTTATAAAAAATATATTTATTTTATATAAAATGGCCACAAAAAGGCATTATGTACAGTGGCCGGAGAAATGTACCGGACTCCTTCTTCGTGCATTTGAATGCTTCACACGACTAATAGATCAGCGTTTAAAAGGTAAAAATTGTTTTGGGGGTTTGATGCGCCAAAACAATGATAATATTTGGAGACACGCCAGAGTGGATTAACTGTGACTGTCCTCGAGGCTACTTTTGACCGTCTGGGTATTTTGATCTGTCGATCTTGTTAGTATGTGGTATGATTTACAAAGTTTGCTGTGATTGTCTAATACGATACGTGCAGCACAAGCTTATGGTTCGTTAACTTGTACTTCTTCGTTTCGACAATATCAGAATGACGTTTACATGTCTCGGTACCGTAATTTGGAGAAAATGTATTTTCTTGATCTATGGATACCTTCTGCGTCCTTTTTTGTGTAATGATTATACGTCGAAATGATTCCTCTCATACGTTATCAGAATTGAATTCAAATACTAAATAGGAATAGACAGTCGAAAGCCGGGTAGCAAAGATGTAGTAACGGGGCAATAAAAGCATTAGCGACTGCAGTTACTACCTCTTTCATTTCAGTTACTAACTGTTTACTAACGTAGGTAGTAAAGAGGTCGGAGAAGTTGGTAACTGTTGCAGGTATTAACTGTTTACTTACGTAGGTAGAAAACAGGTAGAAAAAGGGTAGTAACGGTAGAAGAAAAGTACCAACCGCTGCAGTTACTACCTACTTGCTTGCAGTTGCTACCTTTTCACTAACATTTTTCAAGAGTGTAAAACGCATCGGTCGAACATGCGGGCTTCACTTCTCCCCCACTAGATGAGAATTGCTGTTAATCAGGTAACGTGGCAAATAAGTTACTTTGAATGTCCATCCTGATCAATCCCCAGTCAAGGAGGTGGAAACTACCGCGTCCTCAGATCGCACATCAATATTCAGAGCAAAAGCAAGTTAGCGATCGAAAAGCTCCATAATACCTGTACACTGAAAACAATCAACACCGGCCATCACTTTCCCACTTATCGCGCTGTCCGCAATCTTTTTACTTATATCCTACTTCTAGCGCTGAAGTTCGCTCTGTCATATCATCGTTAAAAACAACCGGGGCGGGTTTAGACTCCATTCACCCTTCACGAGTTAAGCTGATAATCGACTGTGTTTCACCTGTTCTTGCTAACATCATCAACAAAATGTTCAAGGATGGCACATTTCCAACCTCCCTAAAAAACGGCAAGATAACTCCCGTCTTCAAGAAAGGTGACCGTGAATGCATTAACAATTACCGACCTATTTGCATTCTTCCTTTTTTTAGTAAAGTAATCGAAAAGATTTTGTACAAACGCCTCATGTCATATTTCAAAAAATTCGACTTGCTCTCTCCCCATCAGTTTGGTTTCCGTCCAGGTTTCTCAACCGAACTGGCGCTCATCAGTTTCACGGACAAAATCAAACTAGCCATCGATGACGGTTCACTATTTGGTGCAGTCTTTGTTGATCTTACTAAAGCTTTTGACACTATTAATCATTCCATTCTTTTTCACAAGCTCGCATCTTACGGCATTACAGGACCAGCCTTGAGCCTTATTAAGAATTACCTAAAAAACAGGTCGCAAGTTGTACAAATCGACGGCAGTGTTTCCTCTCCCAAGGTTACTAATACAGGAGTGCCTCAAGGATCTATTCTAGGCCCGCTGCTTTTTCTACTCTTCATCAACGATTTGCCCCTAACACTTCGCCATACTGACTGCTTGTTATATGCGGACGATACAACCATATATTCATCTCATAAAAGCATCGCCGTACTGTTACAAAATCTAAATGTTGACTTAAAAATGTAAGTGATTGGTGCAGTCGTAACTGCCTGCACATTAACCCCACTAAAACTACATTTGTAATATTTCATTCTCCATTATTAAAAGTGCCACCCGTGGTGCTCACGATGGGGGACAATGAAATACCCGTTACTAACAGCGCCAGGTTTCTGGGTGTGACATTAGATGAGCACCTAAAATATAATATGCATGTTCATTCACTAATGCATAAAGTTTCTTTTGGCATACACGTAATCATTAAATCACGTAATTATTTCGAAAGGCCCATTATTCGTTCACTTTATCACTCTTTCATTCATAGCCATCTGTCTTACTGTGTATCATCTTGGGCTAATACTTACTCTTGTCACCTCGATTCCCTTCAACGCCTGCAAAACCAAGCTATACGACTAATGACCTTCAGTAATGTTTTTACGCCCTCTAAACCGCTATACCAAAATCTAAATATTTTGCCACTCTCAGAACTACTTAAACAAAAACTATCTCTATTTATTTTTCGGCTAAAGAGATGTGGCACCTCCATTCCGGCTTACTCAAATGAATTTTTTGTCAACACTAACATTACGAGGTTCTCTTCAAACGACAATCTACTTCTTCCCGCCGCTCGAACAAATTACGCGAAACTAACAGCCCTTTTTTCAGGCATATCCATTTGGAATTCGATACCATACGAAATTAAATCAGCATCCTCTGTACATACATTTCAAAGCCTTCACAAAAAATACTGTCTCGGCAAATTATGTGGGCAGGCACACTAACTCAGGGATCTGCCATTTTTTTAGCTGTTTTTTTAATACGATTTCTTTTTTCTTTTATTTTCGCGCATGCTTGATTTGCTACCATTACCGCTGAATATTTTGCTATCATTTGCTGAATATTTTGCTATCATTTGCTGAATATTTTGCTATCATCTGCTGAATATTTGCTATCATTCGCTGATTATTTGCTATTATTACCGCTATGAATTAATCTTGCTTTTGTTTTGTAGCCGTAATTTTTATAGCGTTTGGTATTCATTATTTTATATGCTGCTGTTGTGTTAAAACTTACTATGTTCACTTTGTTTTGATGAATTCATGACGCCTGTGTCATGAAGATTTCCCTTATAACTGTGTTTTTATTTTCCAGCGTATATTACAGTCATAGACTTAAATACCATGCCAGTTTTTTTTGTTGTTTGTTGTCTTTTTTTTTTTTTTTTGTTCATTTCTTGCTTTTACTCTTCTTATGTAGCTCCTTTAGCTTTCCTGTAAATTTTATACATGTATTTTTTTTTTTTTTTTCTCATACTGCCCACGTTATTCAACTTACACATGTTCTAGTATTAGGAGGTCCCCCCGTCAGTTCCTGAAACTATGGGACCTCCGAATGTATTACTTACTACTAAAGATGTTACATTGTATTCAAAGAAGCTGAATAAATTGATTGATTGAATAAATTGATTGATTGAAATATCTCGTGAACCATATCTAGATTTGCCAATCGAAACTGAGGCATGAAGTAAGCGGGCATATTGCGTTTTGTACAAGCCTTTGTGATTTGTCGCGTCACTTATTAGTTTTCCGTACGTGCACATCCTGAAAAAAGATCAAACCAAAACAAACCGTCTACTACGACTTTCATACCCGAAGGCCCTCAATTTACCAACAGGAACCATAAAATACTGATTGCTCGCGATTGGAATATAGAATACAGCGACAAATCTCTTCGAAGCTAATCATACAAACTAAGTGATTTGGATCGCACGTGCCAAGGCAGGTCACGCCACCATAAACGCTCTCGGCATAACTCCACTTTCAGGTCACCGGTAAATTATCACTACCACAAGAATGGCAAAAGGAAGTGCATGTTCGGCCTTTGCCACGCAATTTGCATCCCGTTCATCACCAAAACAGACAAACTGTCTGAGCCAAAGTATATGACAATTGTTAGGATTGTGAAGACGCCTTCTTTGTGGATGCCACCGGACCCCTGCACAATTGCGCCATGGCTGCTGTGGTTAACAGAGGACAGGTCTAGAACTGCATCTCAGCTACCGGAGTAAATATCACATCCATTGAAGAGGCCGCTATAGCCTTAGCCATGCGTAACCCGAAAGCCACCTTTGTTCTCGCGGATTCCCAGGCGGGATATCGCCATTTTTAAGAGGGTCATTGGATTTAACTGCTATTATTGCCAGGGTACAAGGTGTTAGAGGCAATGAACGAGCTCATGCCTCCGCCCATGATCTCTTACACCAGGTCTCTGCTGCTTCACCCACAGCTAAACTTCTTGAAGACCAGCACGATCCCTAGCCCCTCCTTTTCTATACTGACATCCTGCAACACATCAGGGTGAGTAGACGCACTCTACCCTCACGTCACCCTAAATTACATGATGCATCGCAGGTCGCGTGGAGACGATTACAATATTCATAATTTCCAAATCATTGTGTATTGTTCGAGATAGACCATTTGATGTACTATCCGCAGTGTGAATTCTGTTCTCAGACGGCCACTTTATTTCGCATGGTCTGGGAGTGCCAAAATAATTCGAGTATATTGGAAAATCACAGTCCTACATTAGTCGAATAGGAGGCGACTCTGTCCAGCTCTGACCCAGTGCAGCCATCGGACCTTGTCGACCAAGCCTGGATGGCAGCAAGAGCCAGTGATCTTCCGGACTACAAGGTCCAACCACTATAGCGACTTATTTATTACCAATATATATTTTATTATCGCCCTTCACAACTTACATTCCGTGGTAACTATAATAACCGATGAAATAAATGCCTAGGGTTACCTTGTTCTTATTGATTTCTGTCAATGTGTTCAGTCTTTAGAAAAATTCACGAATTCAAACATGTACTTTCTTGGTCCCACTGTACAGTAAACACGAAGAGCATCGGCTCACCTTTTGATGCTCACAGTATTTTGCACATAACAGGGGCATGTTATCGTCAACCCGCGTGTACAACACATTGTTCGCCACTTATCGATAGTGCCTAGAAACGGCCCTAACAGGGTCAACCTTGAAGGGAGATGCAGCGCAAATTAATTTTTTAGGATATGGAACATGCAAGCACGTTTCGTGTGTTCTTTCGTGACTTTTTCGCGAAATGGGGGAGAGAGGGTGGTAACGATGGTGATTTATTTTATGGCTACGCCACTGGCTTCAGGAAGCATGGACTGCTAAGTGAGTTGGTAAGTAAATTTATAATGGAAGTGCATAAAAAACCATGGCACAAAGGTGTCTGTTTCCGTGGAATTAATATATAACAGAATTGGCTACAATGACATTGAGTTCGACGCAGTCAATGATGCCCAGTAACACGAATAACGGCTTCAAAGTGCAATCGAAAGGGATACTCTAGCCCAAACAGCATTCATTCTTGATATAAAATTTTATTCGCGCTTGCATGTGTTAAGGCATAACCTTCTAAAAGTGGCAATGTAGAGGCACTTTTAAACACTACAACAGCCCTTATTAACTGCATAGAGTTCAAGGAAAAAAATAGGCAATCACCTGAAAACCGTAATTCAATAATACTCTCCTGCTACAGGTCATCAATATTTCTGAAGGGTCATTCCTTGCTTACAATAGGTGTGAGGTAAATGTACCGCTGTCATTTGGAAAGTACTACGTGGTACATGGGGCGGAGGGCACATCCTTTATTCAACAAGTCAGGATGTGTGGGGGGGGGAGGACGGGGGGCGTGTTGTCATTCTCCACAGTGGCTCTGATGTGTAAGCGAATTTCCAAGCGTGCATACTTTATGTAAGGATAAGCAATATATACGTTGTGTATCCAAGATTCAGAAGCGGTCTCTAAATTCATATATTTATCCTGGTTCACACAGAGAAGTCCAGATGTACCTTGTGGTAGCATGTATGCAGCACCTGCCTTTGATTCTAGTGAAGCGTAATCTAATGAATACGCTAATGTAACAATAGTCATTTGAAAGGCTAGGTATTATTTTTTACGTTCCACATTTTTAACAACCAACAGACAATCATGTCTGTAAAAATATAGGCAAGTTCATATGTACTACTTTTCATATAAATGTTAAAGAGCCCCTTATAAAACACAGCAAGCCGTGAGATGCCAGTAAGCTACAGAGCATTCTACACCCGTTGTCATGGCAATGAGTGACGCTAGTAACTTAACATTTAAATTGACAGATATGCTCCATGAAGTGTAGATGAGGATGGCCACATTCGTAGCTCTAATAGTAGAGCATCGCATGCGTTATTGGCTCATTGCTTGCTCAACACCTGCTGGTCACTAGTTGTCCTTGTGTTTATTAGAACGTTTCTCAGAAACTTTCATTCTGTTTCAGACTTTTCAGGTTCCTGCACACTATGGGTGCAAGGAAGTACCAAAAACAGTACTCCCAAAGCGTGCGAGATTGCATTTTTTTGTAACTGCACCGGATATGGAGCCTATGAATATACGTACAACAGAACAATGTGCAAATGAGCAGATGTATGCTCACGAAAATACTGTGTTATACTATTTCTACGGCCTCCCTTGCAGCAAATGTATTCCAAATTCACAATCTTTTTCTTCGAATTCATTGCATGCTTTTTCTGAGAATGCACACACATATAATAAACAAGGACCTGTCAAACAAAAATACCCTAAGTGTGCTTTTTTTTCGCAACCCTATGTATACATGCGATGTACATTGTTTATAATAACAGTAGTAGAGAAGTAAGCAATGTGCAACAAAGTCGAAATAGAACAGCGCTTTGGGATAAGAAGCGAGGCACTGATGTAGTAAAGGAATATCTCTACTTAGAACAGGCAAATGCCATAGAGCCGAATGATGAGACTAAAGTTACTTTAGAAGTAATGATTTGATGAAGCACATTTGACTGGTGTTCTCAGATAGTGAATGGCAGTTTGGCACTGTCGTTTAAGAGCGGAGTAAGACAGCTGCTCTTTACAGGTACTTCGCTGCAGAGCAGGAAATTGAAGGCTTAAACAAAAGGTTGAACCTCCTTTCACAATAATACAACGCGCTTTAGAAAGGAAAATGATAGGCGTTACTTCAAAACCTAGGAAGGCGTAAGAGTAGGTCAGAGAACAAAGTGTGTAACGGATGTGTTGGGGGAACTCGAGAATAAATGGGTATGAGCTGGGCGTTGTTATGCCTGCGAGTCCACAGCGAACGTCCATGCCTCTGAAAAAGGCAATCTGTGTCAAGGCCAGCCCGTGAGCCCGCCTAATGCGAACAACTCAACGGCGTCAACACGCGACGGCGCCCTTCTGGCGCGCACGTGCAGTGAGTCACTCGAGCAGCCCGTCGAGCCAGCAACCGGCGCCTTCCTGTCTAGCGGGTCTGACGCAATGCCTGGCGATGTCACTCGTCCTTGGGTGCAGCCACCTGCTGCGCAGCCTCTCCAGATTCGATGAGAAAGAATAACGCGGCCCAGCGGCGACTCCCATTGGAGGAGTCTGACCTCACGACTAGTGGGGCTTTTGGTTGGACATTTGGGTTTGACCCGGTGCATATAAAAGAAGCGCTACGGTGCGTCGCGAGAAGCAGTCCTATGTGAGAGCAGACATGTGTGTCAGAGAAGAGAGCTATGTGATAGAGAGTTGAGCTGTGTGTCAGAGAAAAGAGCTATGTGATAGAGAGTTGAGCTATGTGTTAGCAGACCCATTTGAGAGTAGAGCTATGTGTTAGAGAGAAGAGCTCGGCTCTTCGCGTCTCTGTCGGCCCCAGTGCCGAATTTGTAAAGCCTCTTTATATATGCCGTACATAAACCTTGTTTAACTCACCGTCGTCTCGTCCGCTCGTCTATCAGCTCTGTACAGAAGCAGTCGCGAGCTGAGAAACCTACGCTACCAAACGCCTGGTGACCTTCCTGGTGGAATTCGAAGCAGTGGCGCCTTCGGGACCGTGTTGGCGTCGCCGTCTTTCGCAACAGCGTGTGGCGCAATGGCAACAAATGCGCTGGCCGCAAAGAGTAACAGAATGGTTTCTACGAAAAAGCGGCTGCGCAAAGGTAAGCATTTAGGTGGACAGAAGAAATTAATAAAATTGTGGGTACACGTCGACAACCACAAGCACAAGACTGGTTTAACTGACAGAACATAGCAGAGGCCCCTGTTCTGCAGCGGGTGTAGTCAGCCTGATCATATCGATGATTTTAAACCAATAATTTGCGCACTACGTAGCTGTTCAGCACAAGAAGTCCCAATACATCACGTGAGACGTAACAATTCGCAGACCAAAAGAGTGTATGCTTCCGCTGCTTCGCAATGTCCGTGGTCATAAAACTCATGCTATCGAAACTGTTGCTGCAACGGCAGAATTTCGACGATATTGACAAAAAAGTTTTGTGGCCAGAAATAGAAAGCATCGAAAAGCGAGAATGCAGTGGCTATGTATATATTTTTGATGAAGGTTTGCTATACGGATGCTTCAACATATACTCTTTAACGGTCTCCTGTAACAGCACTTGTCAAGGAGAACAGAGTAGTGGCTTCTGCATCACTGTACACGTCTACGACCACCAAAACAAAATGCTTCGCCATTGTCCTTGCAGTCTAAACGCAGGAACAGAGATAGAACCACTGACATTTAAAGTCTATTAAAAAGCGTGTCATTTTTTGTTAAAATTCTACCTCCCGCAGAAAGTAAACAAGTCAATGGGTGGCAGATGGATAGACAAAAAGAGACTGATCTAATGCCAAGAAATCATGGGCTTGAAGGGAAATAATGTTTGCTGACGTTCTTGCTCGAAGACTGATTGACCGACAAGAGGTTCGACAACGCTTTTCAACTACTCAAACGCTTCAAAACTAATAAAGAGGACAGTGATTCACCCAGAAAAGCCTTTACGAAATTTTTTGCGAAGTTTACGACTCCCCACCGTAGGATTGAAACGGGGGTTTCACTAACCACCAACGAAAAAAAAAAACAATTGAAAATTTGACACTGTGTCAGCACGTTTGTTCTGGGAGTGGCTGCTCATGGTTTCTTTGTCACAATTCGACGTCATCATTTCTACGTCACATGGCTAAAGCGACCACCCGATTAACATACCATTAACGTCAGTACAATCTCTCTAATAGTCTCCTGCAAAGGAAGGCACAAATCGCTAGCTCGATCTCATGGGCCAGCTTTAGCTCCTACGTTAGGTAATTCAGGCTGCAACAGCCACTGAAGCCCGGCAGTTGAGTCCTCATCCACCAATTTCATGACTCCTTAACAGAAACACTCAGAAATAACTCTCTGTCTTTTCTTTCAAGGCACCAACGCCATAGAAATAGTGAGTTTGTGAGAACACAATTACAGTGCATTCGCAGCCACTAGTCACCACCACCTGTTGAAACACCTAACGCGTAACCAGGTTTCAGCGTCTACCACTCTTTACTGAAAAGGAGTTTCCAAAGACTGAAACCTGTGCTGTGGCCCAGCGGAAAGGATGCCATACGAGTGACGTGGGTTTCACGCCAAAAAAACTCTTGTGCGAACAAGGACCCAAAATTATGTTCTCCGCGTGACCGCAAAATCAAAAAAGGTTCAAATACAATAATCATAACAGTTTTTTGGGTTTAATTGAGCATTGAACTCTGGTTGTTTGCGTAGCAACCAGGTGCCTCACCATGCACCCAAACGCCAGGTCTTCTTAGATATAAACTTAGAAAAAAGAACTTTCTTTTCTTGTAAATGCGGCGAAAAAAAACTCTTGATGATTTACAAACAAACGGGTCTTGTATACAAACTTCAATATACGTATTTTATTATTGCATTACCATTGAGTGTAACAAGTGATCAGGTTCAAAACATGCGATTGCCATAACTTGAAAAGATGGATGCTTGAGCTAGTTAGTGAATTAGAATCAACGTATGTGCACAGTGCGAGAAAATGAGTATTCACAGTGTAACTACGGTAGGAAGAACCAGGCAATCAGAGTCTTATAAATTGACTGGTATAATGACTTCGCGGTTTGAAGAACCTGGTGCACATAAATATAAAAATGATATTTTTATCGTTTTGCGCAATCTGAAATCTGCGATTTTCCTTATCAGCCATTTGCCTCAAGGTGGCGTTTTTTTTCTAAAAAAAATGACATATTTCAAACCTGTGTGGCGGGCCGCCTCAACCCCAATCCCTACGTAGCAAAGCATTTCTCGTGGTTAAAGCATCGAAGCACAGCTGACAGGTTGCAGCTTGCAAGCTGGCGGGCGGTAAGTACATTCA
Organism: Rhipicephalus annulatus; assembly: GCA_013436015.1. Classification (NCBI taxonomy): domain Eukaryota; kingdom Metazoa; phylum Arthropoda; class Arachnida; order Ixodida; family Ixodidae; genus Rhipicephalus; species Rhipicephalus annulatus. The sequence goes on along the minus strand of WOVY01006217.1, from coordinate 28,624 downwards.
AAAGTGAATGCTCCTGGTTGCTCCCTCTCAATGTGCTTACTGCAAAAGGAGAGGCATCAAACTTTCTGACGGGAAATCGGTATGGACTGAATCATATGACTCAATCATATTGACTCAATCATTGATAAGCTCCAACATTATTATGGTTTGGTCAGTAGAAAACGTGTGGGCAGCTTGGAGTACTATTGAAGGGCTGACCAGGCAACATATTTTTGATGACTTCAACGGATATCAATTATTACCATGACATTTTCTTGATAGACGTCTACAATTTGTGAAAACTCAACAAAGCCTAATTCAATGGTAGACCACACATTTTTAAGAAACACCTCCGGCATCTGTTCTCAATGCTGTAAAGTCCCCTTGTCAGGAGTTAGCTAATTTAAAGTTACTTGCTAATGGCATTCATAAGTAAATTTGAAACCTCTTGAAATCGTTTCACAATTGGATGGGAGTGTGCACACCGAAAACTGCTCCCCTGGAACACTAAACATTGAATATGCACTCTTCATTCTGGGACACTTTTAATGATGGCAGCAAAGCATGGGTCAATGCGCAGAACGTCTTATCAATTTAAACGAGGTGCTACATAGTGCACAGCGTACACATCATTGTCATGCGTCGGCAGTGGCTCGCTAAAAGGCTGCATAGATGGCGACAAATGAGATTCGCCCGGCAAACCATCTCTTTACAAAAAAAGTAATAATGGTAACAAGTATCGGGCTGGTGTCTACGGAGAGGGTCCATCAATCAACCTTTGTGTCACTGTACCTATGCATTAAAGCAAATTTAGCCATTTAAGCGCGATTACCTCAGCACATGTTCTTATTGTGCTCTTGTTTTTTTTTCATCCCATCAGCCCGCCTATTGAGATACGTAAATTTCAGGCAGTATTTAGACAGTGTACGAAGAAATATACTGAAGCAGTGTAATTGTGGTGCGAGGAAATGTTTTTGTTCAACGGACATTAAATACTTATTGCTGAGTGATAACCGGATAAGTGAAGTGAAAAAAAAAAATCTGAAAATGAGGTGTACAATATGCAAGAGAAAATTCACTTCAGTAAGATAAGGAAAAGTTTCTGATCGCATTGATGGTAGAATATTTAGTGTAGCTCGTATGGTTATAGCGAAACATCTCCATGAACATGGCATAATATACATGGGTTCTATAGGGCATAATGCCTGGCAAAATACTAACTGACCATATAACTAGACTGTCCAAACAAAATGGTCAACAGATTATCTTTGACACAAAAGACTTCAAAGAGCCCAGGCACTCAGAATTGCTTCGATGTATAGAAAATTGTAAGTATTTAACGAAAAGTACGCTGTGACCTTTTGTCAGGAATTTCAAGAAACAGACAGGACACCTCTGAACCACACACGGACGGAACAGGCTCATGGAGGAAACCCGAAAAGCAACGAAAGAGACGTAGAGTATTTAAAAATTTCAGTTCGGTGGAATGCAATAATTGGGCGAAAGAAAAAAAAATCGTGACCATGTTCGTGTTTTATTTGACACGTGAGCCGCGCCCGAAGCCGTAAGACGCTTTTGTTCTTAAACTGGCAGTTACAGCTCTTTGCTTTGCGTAGATAGCGCATGAACTGGTCATCGGCTCGTTGCGCTCTCCGGACCTCCGGTATTACTTTCGACCGTAAATCTCATCAAATGCTTGAGCTTCGGAATAATTACGAGATGCCGATGTTTCAAAATTTCAATGTGAAAGTCAGTGCTTCGCAGTGACGACAGCAATTCAACATTTCCTCTACGCTACCTCTGGTCAATATATACTCATATTGATGTGTTATTTATAATGCATGGCAAAACCTATATCCAATGATTATAAGATTTCTACCACCGCAGACAGAAAAGCTAAATGCTGAAAACTGCGAGCCCAAATGCCATTTTCTCTATTTTTGATATTTTCCGGCCATATTTCTTGAAGCACCCTGGATATGCTGAAGCGCGTGACAAAAGTTCCACTCCTACCAAATTACTGGGCACCAGAACAACTCCATTTCTATCGTTTGTAATGAAATGAGGCTATGCTAAGAGATTATCCTGTGCATCCACAACTACATTTGCAATTCTGTTACGAGTCTTCGCATTGATTATGATTGCACGTGCAGTGAAATGATTTTAGGGTGCACGAGCATATTTATCAGTGTCTTGCAAGATGAACGTGCGCTGTACGTTTCTCGTCTCGTTTCTGTCCTAGAAGCGCATCTACATAGTCGAGATGCAGAAGCAACAAACCAAACTAAGTCGGCTAACGAGTTTCGTGACTCACGCAACTATATTTAAACTATCTCCACCTTTTCGGCTTAGCTCACTACGGCTTGCACATCCCGCTATTCGAACTTATCTACCACGTTTATCTTCCCTTCGAAATAATAAAGGACAAAAACAGAAATGACTCACATCACCCTTTAGTGATCCCCAAACTCGTTTGGGCAGTGCGAGGGGCACTCTCGCCGTTTAATAAAAAAAGAGCTATTGAGACGTCCACCATTTAGTGGTTCAAGAAATATTTTTTTGATTTCCGAACCCGCCTGAAAGAAAAAAAAGAAAATGCTGCTGGAATGACGCACGACCTTAGCACCTGTAGTGTTAGTCACCACGAGTGGGGAGGGTGGTTGGGGTGATAGGGGAAGGGGGTGTATATTGCCGTCTCTATGAGTCACAGCCCAGAAATGAAAGAGAGAAGCATGCGTTCTTTTTTTCGCCTTACTCCATCTTGTACCAATACTCAATAGTCGAATGCTGCATAGAAATTTCTCAGTATCTGTATAAAGGGACACTGAAAGAGAGTATACTTCAGTTTACCCACTCCATATCATAGAACATTACTATATGAATCCACAAAATAATAAAAATTCAGCTAACATACCCTTGTTTGCCTTGTTGTGGTGCATGTCATGTCAGATATTACCATAACTTGCATGTTTAGTCAAAGTATCATTGGCAATACTGATTCTAAAATATTTCAATTTTTATGAAAACTATGAAACCTGAAATTTTAGGTTCTTTTTACGCTTCTCCGTAGAGTTACCGTTTCGGTAAGATTATACGAATGAAGAGTCAGTAATAGGTAGCTAACACTAGTTTTACTAACGTTTCGGCAGGTGGGCCTGCTTTCGTCGGAATGCCTTCGTCGGAGAGAGGGCATGTCGCTTCGGTTGCTGCATGCTTCAGAAGTTTATATGCATTCATAAATATAGCAGATGATCCAAGTGATCACCAAGTAGATCTATGCAATCATTCTTCAAGATCTGTTTGTTCATGTGAGCATTACGCCGTATAGGATGCTGTTAAATTGCCTTTGAAGTTTGTTTGGGGCAGGCACCACGCCACCCATCGCTGCCTGTTAGGAGTGTGGTGTGCTGAAGGATACGCTCGCACAAAACACGGCTCCTTATATTTCACCTGCGTGAAAATATTACTCTTGAACACGCATCTTTAGGGTGTACAGCCTAGCGCTGTAACCATTGTGACACCGAAGCTTCCGTTGTTGTACCGTCGGGGTTTTGTTTTTTGCAGTTCACAGGTGTGTAGTAAAAAAATGTGGTTTCCGCTGTAATGAGCCTTTTGTTCTTTAATCTTTAACATCACAAACATGACAGTATAAAAAACAAACGGAGAGTTGATATATCAAAGGTTTCTTGTTTTTTGTGAGACGTGACGTTTAGCATAGGCCCCGATAATGAGGCACTCATAGATTGTACGTGTATAGATAGAGAAGTAAGCACTGTTTTGCATGCGCAAACTGAATAACATGGAAAATAATACTTGCGAATTGAAATTAGTCAGAGCCACTGCTGATTAAAACACATGTATGAGCAAAAGAGAAATTTTGCTCACGTTTAGAAATTTCTTATATAGCCAAGCAAATGAATGGTTTCGTGGCAGTGGCTATGTCATATGTTCATCTGCGAAGATCTATCAATAAGTTTCTGTTATAAAAATTGTCTACAGGCAACACAACAAACACGCAGGAAAGGCGTTCTTTTGCTAATGACATATTTGCGCAACTTATATCTCGTCATCTGAGAAAGGGTCATGCTCAGTGACAAGTATATAAATAAACACATCGTGTGCAAGAGCAGCGCACCGTCTTAAGCCGAACAACATGCATATTTAAGAAGGATTTATAGTACACACATGCCGGCCGTGCTGAAGCTACACTACTTACGCGGCAGCCTTTAACGTGAACTCATACCAGCACTTTCTTTACACGTATGAGCGAGCTGTAGCAGACAATCAAAGTAAAGTATGCAGGTACATATATGCCAGGTTATTTTTATTCTCGCACTCATGTTTAGAGCAAGCGTACATAACTTTGAACTTAGTCATGATCTGCCGGTGAGGGCAACGTAAGGGCTGCGGAGTATTTACGTCACATCTGATGGCGAGCAGACGGTATACAGTGGTCATAATGTGATACGAATAGGCAATATCCTAACGTATGTAGTCGTCCGTCCTACACAGTAAGCGTCCTGCCAGCAAATATGGCTGCCCCCAGCATATGATGAAAAATCTGGTCTTTAGCATCGCAATCGAAAGATAAGCGTTGTTCGAGGCGTCGTATAATGTTTCCCGGTCGGCAGTGGTTTTCGGCGCATTGGTAAATGTCTGTTAGCTACCTATTACTGACTCTTCATTCGTATAATCTTACCGAAACGGTAACTCTACGGAGAAGCGTAAAAAGAACCTAAAATTTCAGGTTTCATAGTTTTCATAAAAATTGAAATATTTTAGAATCAGTATTGCCAATGATACTTTGACTAAACATGCAAGTTATGGTAATATCTGACATGACATGCACCACAACAAGGCAAACAAGGGTCTGTTAGCTGAATTTTTATTATTTTGTGGATTCATATAGTAATGTTCTATGATATTTAGTGGGTAAACTGAAGTATACTCTCTTTCAGTGTCCCTTTATACAGATACTGAGAAGTTTCTATGCAGCATTCGACTGTTGAGTATTGGTACAAGATGGAGTAAGGCGAAAAAAAGAACGCATGCTTCTCTCTTTCATTTCTGGGCTGTGACTCATAGAGACGGCAATATACACCCCCTTCCCCTATCACCCCAACCACCCTCCCCACTCGTGGTGACTAACACTACAGGTGCTAAGGTCGTGCGTCATTCCAGCAGCATTTTCTTTTTTTTCTTTCAGGCGGGTTCGGAAATCAAAAAATATTTCTTGAACCACTAAAATGGTGGACGTCTCAATAGCTCTTTTTTTATTAAACGGCGAGAGTGCCCCTCGCACTGCCCAAACGAGTTTGGGGATCACTAAAGAGTGATGTGAGTCATTTTCTCTTTTTGTCCTTTATTATTTCGAAGGGAAGATAAACGTGGTAGATAAGTTCGAATAGCGGGATGTGCAAGCCGTAGTGAGCTAAGCCGAAAAGGTGGAGATAGTTTAAATATAGTTGCGTGAGTCACGAAACTCGTTAGCCGACTTAGTTTGGTTTGTTGCTTCTGCATCTCGACTATGTAGATGCGCTTCTAGGACAGAAACGAGACGAGAAACATACAGCGCACGTTCATCTTGCAAGACACTGATAAATATGCTCGTGCACCCTAAAATCATTTCACTGCACGTGCAATCATAATCAATGCGAAGACTCGTAACAGAATTGCAAATGTAGTTGTGGATGCACAGGATAATCTCTTAGCATAGCCTCATTTCATTACAAACGATAGAAATGGAGTTGTTCTGGTGCCCAGTAATTTGGTAGGAGTGGAACTTTTGTCACGCGCTTCAGCATATCCAGGGTGCTTCAAGAAATATGGCCGGAAATTATCAAAAATAGAGAAAATGGCATTTGGGCTCGCAGTTTTCAGCATTTAGCTTTTCTGTCTGCGGTGGTAGAAATCTTATAATCATTGGATATAGGTTTTGCCATGCATTATAAATAACACATCAATATGAGTATATATTGACCAGAGGTAGCGTAGAGGAAATGTTGAATTGCTGTCGTCACTGCGAAGCACTGACTTTCACATTGAAATTTTGAATCATCGGCATCTCGTAATTATTCCGAAGCTCAAGCATTTGATGAGATTTACGGTCGAAAGTAATACCGGAGGTCCGGAGAGCGCAACGAGCCGATGACCAGTCACGTCTGCGTTATCATTGATGATTGCAGTGAAGCTCTCCTGCATTTTCGAACGGACGAAGGCCGGTGGTGGTGGTGGTAGTGGTTAGAAGATGAGAAAAGGCACCTAATTTCTGCAACCCGGTCGGGAGCACGGCGCAGGGCCTGCGGGGAAGGGAAAAAGGAGAAAAGTGGAAAGAAGACGAAAGATTATTTGAGCAGTGGAACGGTCGTCATCAACAGAAGTAGCAGTCCAGAAGCAAGAGTAGGGGTGGCAAGGGGCCCATCCTCAGCGGTAGGCCAAAGGCTGGTGCATTCAGCATAGTATGGCCAATGACAGCTGTATGCAAATATAATACCTCTCCATTTGACAGTTGCTAGGTTGCTCTTGTTCTTTTTCCTTTCTCGTTGGGCACCTGTTATACAAATAAAATGATGATCTCGTGTAGCAAGCGTCTGCAGCGGTTGCCAGTGCAGAACTCGCTGTGCATCCGCATGCGCAATTTTTTCCTAGTGAAAGGAAAATTCAAGGAAGCTTTGTTGAAGGTGGGGGAATAGAAAGTAATAAAAAGCAGTATACTGTTCATAAGATTTTTTTTTAAATGAAGATCAAATAACGAAGCACGTTGTTAAAAACATGCCAAATAATGAAGCCGGAATACACAGCGTAATCAGCTGCAATTCTTTCTTGTAATGGTGAAAAGCATGTCACGCGAAGTTAGCAAAAGAGAGACTGGCTAAAAATTGAGTGCTGACATCTCAGCTATGGAACTTGGCGCTTTGTTCGCGCGCTTTGGTAAGACGACTCACCAGAGGGAGTGCCCATAGAGAATACATGTGTATTTTTTGTTGTTCCAGCTCGTCCGAATTTGGTCAGATTTACACGGTGTTTCCGGTACTGTATTCCTTTTTAGTGTATGGAACAAATGCTGTCGACCGATTTCCTATTCAGGCTTTCATTTTTTTTACAACCCAGCGGCAAATGTCTTGAAGCACAAGGAACTCGTTTAGTTTCGACTCTCCTACACTACCACTCCTTAACGTCGGCTGCTATATCTCCCTTTGTGCACTCGTTCTCGACAATGAATTGCTTGAATACTTTTTACAACGGATCGTCATTTCAAAGAAACTGTCTGGTCTGCAAGCTTAAAGCGTTGCAAAAAAGAAAAGAAAAAACGCCGTGGGTCAGCGCACATTGTTAAGGCCCCCAAAGAGAGCATGACTAAGCAATCATTCAGTCTATTGGTATCTCCACCATGACTCATAGGACAGACAAAACGACATCGTACACCTGTTTTAGTGCTAGGCCTACAGAATAATTTTGAGTCGTTGCAAGATGTACTTATTTCTGATATATCTAATTATGATTATTATTGTGACTAACGAAGAAAGTGTGCCTTTAAAAATACTTTTCTTTCAAGATATATATTTTCCACTTAAAAGCAACAATCTAACATTTCAGGCAAAAAATTATTTTATAATAACCAATTGCAGAAACACTTGACAATCGAATGATTGATTATTGTTTGAATGAAGAATTCTGGGAACTGATATTTGTGTGGAATATAATTATTTTAGTCCAGTGTTTGGCCTATAGGCTAGCCGACAGTTAAACACGTATGGGTAGCACACAAAGGATATACAGTTTTTTTATGTCTTTTTGTTGTGAGCAAGGTTTTTCTGACCACGTGTGTGCATGAGGTTCTTGTTGCTTTAACTTCGTTTTGCTTTTATTTTTCACTGTATATTAGAGATTGTGTACACACTATTCTGCCAGAATATCTCAACACAAAATGAATGAAACGTTGCAGCAGTATTTTTACACCTTTTCTGCGGGATGGTTCTACCGATGATACACAGGGGATACTGTTCGATAGGCATAATTTTCAAAAGACTTTGTCAAACGCCGATATATTTGTCGGCAGTAATTTGAATCTTACATGTTAGGTCTGTGTGTCATATTGAGAGTATTTCAGGTATTGCTCTCGACAGACATTTTTTTAATGTAAATTCACCTACTACCTTGTTTGATTATTGTTTAGTCTCTCACCCCACATTGCAGAAGCTGTCTCAACGGAGACCAAAGGGCTCAACATGTGGAACAGCACTGCCTATAAACACGTGTTGATTTTTTAAGTGAGTTTTAATTATCAAAACGTAAATGAGAGCCTCCATAACAGGACCACATAATAAAGGTATATAGTGTGACAGGGACGGCGTTTTTTTTTCAAAGGTCTCAAGCACGGATCTAGAAAGAAAATTGAGACTAACCGCGCGTGTTTACAAAGAGTTCTGTTTTTTGCGACTTATTTGAAACTCTTCGTCATGTTGTCCTCCTTTCTGTCTAAAGTTTTGAATATTTAAAATATAAAAGTTTCAAATTATTTGGCACCGCAACGTGTTATCCTTAGGGTAATGACTAATTAGCATTCTATGCTGTTCTTATAAATGGGTGTGATAAATAAAACATGTCTTGGACACATTCCTTGTGGTCGAAAGTTATCTTCATGAATGGTCATTCATTTTAGGGCTCTGCGTCTAATAACACAACGTCCATGCAGAGTCTACCGGTGGATACCTCAGTTAAAAACACAACTCCCAGCGAAAGCGTTCCTTTGGTAAATTACTCGCCACACTTTTAGAAGCTGAAGTGTAATCTTGAGCTTCTAAGAAATCGGCATATTATTTACTCACACCGCGAAACTTAACATTCAGAGCCACATGTGTTTGCATAGCTTTGTCAACCATTTCACAACATTGATTTAAAACCAGTGGCTCTCCGCGTAAAGCAGTTATAGAAACAGTCATATGTAACCGTTCCGACTTTATGTATTACCTCTTCTTTTATTTTTAATTCGCTGCTAGTTCGCCCTCCGTTAATACATAATTTTCTAGCTGAGGATCTTCGTTTAGTAATGAATATGCCCCCTCTCACTAATAACCTTACTCCTACCAACATCCATCGCATTCCTATTAGAGCCCAGAGTTTGGTAAAAATTACGAATGAAGTATTTCTTATCCCACGCAACATATTCTACCAACACATTTGTTTAAAGGATGCCTGGACCACTTTTCATGGAAAAAGATTGGTCTGGAACTTTCAAGTATAAAGTGTCTTGAAACAATATATTTAAAAGCAATTAGTGAGGCGTTGTACTGAGGTGATAGACTGAATAAACATACATAGTTCAGATAAATATTCTTATATCGACTGTGTGTAACTGGTCCCGGCAGTTTAACACACTTTGGGAAGCGGAAACCAGGCCTGAAAAGCGGCGTTCAAACTTCATTGTTGAAGGCAAGTTTTGTGTGTTGCCTAATCACCATTATAACTTTAGCGAGCGTTATCGATAACGTTAGAAGGTACAATTAAGCACATGTAGAACGCAACTTATTTCGCTGATGGCCACTCAGGTTTCACTCTGATAATTATTGTTGGGGTTTAAAGTCCCAAACCACTGTATGATTTGAGAAGCGCGATAGAGGAGGGCTCCAGAAATTTAAACCACCTGGGGTTCTTTAACGCGAACCTAAATATATTCACAGAGGCCTAGAGCATTTAGACCTCCGTCGAAAACGCGGCCGCCATGACAGGGATCTGATCCTGCAACCTTGGTTTTAATACAAACTTGGTTTTAATACAAAGTGCTGAAATTTTACGTAAAAAAACGCAATATGGCTTTGGTTCTCATCGTAGTTTAGGGATCCTGGTAATTTTGACAACCTCTGTATCTTTGGTGTTCACATTTGTCGCGCAAAACACGGAGGCAACACATTTCGTGTCCTTCAACTTTCACCGCCGTTGCCACCCTCGAACGCACAACTTAAGGCTTGGAAGGCGAGAATTTCCTTTTACGCCGCTCAAGCTTGCCCAAAAAAGATTTACAGCTTCACTGGCATGACTCCGGCAACGTTCTTCACTATAACAAACATGTTTCCTACTATTAAAGCTTCACCTGATTAATCAAGGATTTTATTTTCTCCTCTTACGACATGACATACAGCACGTGAAAGAACAAGCAAAGCATAACCTGGCTCACGCTTATCTATAGATTGTGTTGGCACGTTGCAATTGGGGCAGCGTTGGACATGAGTAATGCATAAGTAACGCTAATATATTTGCGGATCGCGCTTTTTGGAAGCGTTCGTTCATTCAGAACGAACTCTTTCAGCGTGCTCATGCTGTTGTATTTACGCAATTGTAGCTATTTCTTATTGGTATTAAGTGTAAATCTCATCTGACAGCACCGATGGAATGATTTCGTTTTCTGTGATTCTTACACGTTATCAGGATTGCGTAGGGGACCGTAGGAAAACAAGCCCAGGACAAAGCATTTCACAGTAACAATTGTTCCTCTCGTATTCTTCCATCTGGTTGAAAGATCACGATTAAAAAAAAACATGCGGTGTTTGGTGGCATCTGCTCATCTTACAATATCTTATTGACAAACTGATTCTTTAAATGTCTGGCTAATAGAAATGTTTTCCTTTACGACTATATAAATGGAGTCTGGCAGATGTTTCAACGTTTTTAGACGCAACACTTAGCATGACATGCCGCTACTATTTTGCTGCTGCTTACTAACACGGGCGAGTAAATATTTTTTGAACCCGTTTGAATGTGGTCCTCAAATACAAAACGAGTTTTATTCGGGACCTAGTCATCGTACCTTTTGCTTCATGCAAGTTTTCTGGGTTGTCTTTATTACTCTCTATAATTATTTTTTTGTCGTCTGCCCTATATAATGTTTCATTTGAGCACAAAAGAGGCGCCAGCAAGAAGCGTGAGAACACTACTGAAAAGAAAGCTGGCGTTGCGGAACTTTCATGGCAGCGTTCTTCACAAGAAATTAAATTGAAAAGGTTTTCACTTTTTATACTTTTTTCGCAAAATTTTCGCATTTTATGAAATACGTCAATCACTTCTCCGCGTAACCTTTAAATTCCTTTGAGGTCTTACATGGAATTTGCTGTATCCTTGCAGATGCCATCGTGCAAGCTAAACTATGTACATATACAAATTTCCGAATCGTACGCTTTTCGTCTGAAGTTTGTGTTTTAAGGCAGCTGTCACTTTTTGGGGCTATTCTATGACAGTACGGCCACGTGACGCCTGAGAATTCCCGTGAAGGTGAACGAACACGAAGTAAGAGGGAGGGTCTCCTCCTTTTTTTTTGTACGTTGACTCATTTTAGAGATAAAGACTGCCCTCCTGCTTCCGCACTTTTGATGATTCATTGCACAGATTCTCGCCGTCGTACGATCACCCATCTCCCTCTTTTCTCTTTCTTCCTTCGAGTGGGGCGTGAAATTTCATCTAGTTCCTGAATACATAGAGAGAGGCTGGTGTTGGTAGTGGTGAGAGCGAGAGGATGCCTCATTTCTGCTGCGTGGTAGGAAGCACTGAAGGTTGACTAAACCACGTTGTGCATAGCCTTCTCGTCCTCTTTTTTGTTGTTGTTACTGTGGAAGGTGATTTTACTGTAGCATGTTGAAAGGGGAAAGCGGGAGTGACAAGGGAGAGGGAGTAAGGAAAGAAAACAGTTGGAGTGACTGAACGACAATTGTGTCGTTTCACGCCCTCCAGACTGGCGAATGACTCATCATATCCTCTGCTCCTAGCGGCTACGTCTCGAACGAAGTTGCTTGTCGACGTTTTCTAGAAACAGCACACAGAATGGAATGAATGGATTCGATGCGCTCCATAAACACTAACGAGATATCACGAGTGAACGCCTCCTCCACTCCCCGCTGTAGGATGTCACGTGGCTGAGGGGTGAGAAGGCTTTAGCCAGTCTGCAGCCCTGTTTGGTCACTAACAAAGGGAGCGCATCCCTTAAAAGCGCCGACCCCTTCAACTGCCGAGCACAGATCACAGCAGCTCAACACGTCAACATGAAGCTGGCTACACTCATCGCCACCGCCTTCCTTGCCCTGACTCGTCGCTCAGAATGCCAATGGTCTTTTCCTGACCAGCCTGGCCCTGCTGCCTATTTCGACAATCACAAGTATTGGTGGCCTCGCAGGCCTCAAGCTCGCCATCGCCATGAAGCTCCTCGACATGCTCGGCTGGTTCAAAGTGAGCCGTTACGGAAAAGGGCTGCAAGCCGGCATCGAAAGCAACAAGCTGCCCGACCGAGTCGTGCTGCGCACCGAGCCAAAGGACATCTTTCCTGGCCCCACGATATCTTTCCCGGTTGCTCCGGTGCCGTACTTAATCGGGGGTAGTATGCAAAAACCCCCTCCCGTCCGGTTGCCACTCAGCTATTTCAAGGTGCTCGCTAATGCCACGAGCGACTTCGATTCACCGAAGGTGAAGTTTTCGTCCAGCGGCTCTGCTCAAGTCAAGGGCAACAAGGGATCTGTACTGCAAGCCTCTTCGGATCTGAAGAGTTCATTAGTCAACCTGGAAGGGAAACGCGCTGCAACTATTCGAGTGAGTACCAATTTATAATTGCATGCTTAACATCAACACAGTGGTGCGTGACCTAATATAGATCATGTGCAATGAAGATGCTGGTAAGACAAATCCTGCGGCGTGACACCAACTAGCTGTGTCTCTTTCGTTTGAACTTGAGGGTGGTTATTATAACTTTTCTTTCAGAGTGAAAGTTGTTATGAGATCGCAAAGTTCGCGTGTGCCTTAGTAGTTCGCCCCCACCGCCGATGTTCGTAACCGCTATCGAGCGAAATAGGAATCACAAGGACAAACAGGGATTTTAAACTCGTGGCCTCTGCGTTCCAGCCGAACAATCCACCAAAAAGTCACACCTGTGCTTGATACTTCGTTATCAACTGGTCTTAGGCAGTCTTGATGTTGGAAAAAAATTCGTTAATAAAGCGTTTCACTAGCAAATAAACAACTAGGTGTTACACAATGGTAATTGTGTAACGCATGAATTGTCGAATACATCAGCACATTAAAAACGCAAGTTGTTTTTCACCAAGTAACTGTGAGCCACACTCAATGTTTCGGGGGGGGGGGAAGGGCTAAGAATTGAGTGGTCCTATAAAATATTATCCACTGAGACTAAGGGAGGCGATATATCAAGCAACTCACAGATTACATAGTAGAAGATGATGCTCAATCTAACACATATATCTAGTTAAAAAACAAAGGTTCAGGTATAAATTTCATCAAGGTTAGCCTCAGTAAAAAATGTTGCACTGCTCTTTACCAGTGTGTAGCGCGTATACCACGCTTCCCCGAAAAATGACGAAGAATGGAATAGTGAATGCCTCTCTATAACACAAAATTATGATGATTTATGGCGCTGTGGGTACCCTGCAACTGTGCTTTTCGGGAGTTACGCAACGAGTTAAAAAAATGCTCTGAAAGGCCGCTATTCGAAGTTTCGCTGGGACTGTGGGGCGCGGTCCGAACAGGCCTGCAAGTTTAGTTTTTTTTTACTTTGCAAACAACTTGTTTTGCAAAAAGCATTGTAAGCAATTTAGCTGTTTCAGAACAATTTGCTGAATGCTCAAGGCATGTGAACTTTTTTTTTACGATGAACGACGTAGAACTGTTTCACTTATTTTTCGTCTCGTAGGCAGACGCGCTGCTTGTCACTTTTACGACTGCTCCACCGATACATTCTACCCCATATCTGCCTGTTTTCTCCGCGTTTATACCTTATCTGCTTTGTACTTTCACAGAGCCGACGAAACACGGTCGAATCAGACCCGAAGGTGGTCAAGGACGCTGTGGAACTGGTGCACGAACTCGACACGAACCGCTGCATTCTGCGCCTCACTTGCGAGGTCAGCGCGGACGCCTCAGCCTACGGACAGTACGGCCGCCGTGTAGCCTCCTTCCTGCGCAGCCTCCGACCCATCGGCAGGGACTCCGCCTTCGTGGACTTCGAGAGGGCCTTATCGCAGGGGCAGGTCACATGGTGTTCCGGCCTGCGTCCAGACTTACTCGTCCTGCAAGGTTGACCTCCGTGCTATGGTGGCCTTCGTCCAGGCAATCTAAGACACCTCGCCACTTTACCAAGGACGCCTGTGATATGTGCACAAATATTGTAAATAGCCCGCCGAGACCATCGCTGCCTATGCAAATAATCAGCAATAAATAGTTCGCACAAAGTTGTTGGGTTCTCCATATAGTTGTTGATGTGTAGCCACGGAGGTCTTCGAAAAAGCATCCGTTTCATTTTTTTCGCTGTTTTACTTTAACTATGCTACTTCATTCTGCTTGAATGCGGGTTCATCGCTCGCCTGCGAAGAAAATGCCTCTGTCTACTATGGCAGAGATCTTAACGGTAGCAAGTCGATGCCCAAACCGCGGCATTCAAAGGCAGTTTTTAAAAATTTGCAGAAACTTTAATTTTGAGATATTGAGCAAAGTGCGAGTATTTCTGAAATGTATTCTTCCAAAGTATACGAAGAGGGCCCTTGATGTATATGATCAAAATTTCAGATGTTTGGCTTCGTAGTGCAAGACTCCGGAAGCAAATTGCGAGTGGGCCAGAAACCAAGCGTGTTCTCTTTTTATGTGGCTAGCCTGTGAACAAAAATATACCCAGCTACGAGTAACCGGGGAATGATGCCTCTGCTATTGGTCCCGTAGCCTCACTAAATCCGGATTGTACCACAGCAAGTACATCAGTTTTCCACCACTTTCCTCTGGTGGGCTCCGAACAAATGAAACCGGAAAAAACAGGGCCAATCAACTAATTATTCTCATGTGGGTGCTCCGGGAATGTTCCAGCACATCGCTTCTGCCCCAGTGGGTGCTCCTGAATCGCTCGCGCTCATCGCTCAGCGGCATTCTTGGCTGCTCGAGGAGCGACGTAAGACATCCGTTGGAGTGAGGATTGTGCGAAGCGTTCAGCCGAGGCAGAGAAAAGTAAATGATTCTGAACAACTTCTGACTATCACAAGCGACAAGTAGCAACAAAGGTTATCAACGATAGAAGGAAGTAGTGCGGACGGTAATCGTTGGATGGTTCCTGGCAGCGAACGACAGATTGTGATCTTGCGAGTGTTGAGGGACCCGGCGGTCGCTGGTGCAGCGAAAAAATGGTGGGTGAGCTCTCATTCATTTACCTGTATTATTCTTGTCAGGTAGTGGTATGATTGCATAATGTTGGGGTAAACATGTGGTCACTACTAGGCTAATTTCCCAAGATATCAGCGATTTTAGATAATGCGTTGTTTGACTACATGTTTTTTTTCTTGGGAAGGCTCACCATTGCGAGCGCCCATGAAGAATACTTGTGTACTTTTTAAAGTTCTAGCATGTGTGAATATGGTTAGATTTACACGAAGTTTTCGGCACTGTATTCCTTTTTAGTGTATAGAGGAAATGATGTAAAGAAATTTTCTACTCATACTTTATTTACCTCAATTACTGAAAGAACTCCACAACAATTCCTTGCTTTTTTGCTAATTGTTACGGCTTTAGTTTTATGCAGGTCAGTCCAATGCCTCGCGATATACGGACTCAAAATGTGTGTTTTCTATGCTTTCTGTGTCTATTTAAATATCGCGAAAATTCAAAAAGCGCGACGTGGCTCCACCTGGTGTGATCTATTCTCTATCACCAACTACCCGTGTGGATGTATGCGTGCGCCACGGAGAAAAAAAAAAAGTGACGCATTGACTGCGCTTAAAAGAGCGGTTGTTTATTTGTGTGTATATGTGGGTTGGGAGGGGCGAGGGAGGGTTGTAATGGTTTATTTCTTCTAGTTTTTGTACTTTCATGCCATCTGTGAAGTGTGCGCCACGCGACAATAAGGAGGAATGCTGTGTGTGCACCCCAAACCCAAAGCTGTGTTTGGATGAACACTTTCTGAAAGCAGGGTCACCCTAGCAGGTTGTCCAGAAATGCTCGGTTGTGAGACATGAATGTTATAAAAGTAGTTATTCCCTGACCATGGCTAACCGTCGTATTCATCGGCGGTGCGGTGGCTGGCTGCGGTAGCAAAAATAACAGCCGTGGCTTCTGCAGCAAAGACACTTGGGCCGCGCTTGCTCCCTTGGGGCAAGCGCGGATATATATATATATATATATATATATATATATATATATATATATATATATATATATATATATATAGAGTGGCCACCCCGCCGCGGTGGCCTAGTGGCTAAGGGACTCGGCTGCTGACCTGACGGGCG
The DNA here is from genome assembly GCA_013436015.1 of Rhipicephalus annulatus. Lineage (NCBI taxonomy): Eukaryota > Metazoa > Arthropoda > Arachnida > Ixodida > Ixodidae > Rhipicephalus > Rhipicephalus annulatus. Next base: position 12,386 of record WOVY01006217.1, on the reverse strand, counting down.
CGGGTTCGAATCCCGGCTGCGGCGGCTGCATTTCCCATGGAGGCGGAAATGTTGTAGGCCCTTGTGCTCAGATTTGGGTGCACGTTAAAGAACCCCAGGAGGTCTAAATTTCCGGAGCCCTTCCACTACGGCGTCTCTCATAATCATATAGTGGTTTTGGGACGTTAAACCCCACATATCAATCAACCCAATAGAGTGGCTGGGAGGTTACCCACCGTTGTAGCTCAGTGGTAGAGCCTCGAACGCGTTAATCGAAGGTCGCAGGTTCGTTTGCTGCCCACAGAAAGTTATCGTTTGACCCAATTTTTTTCACGTTTACATCACAATTCGGTGTAATAACTTCTTCTATACTTTTCTTAGCATTAATGTCTGTTATACCTGTTTAACATTTTGCCAAAACATGCAAAAACAAGCCATTAAGTATACACTTCTTTCCCAAACACACATATATGTGTATATATATATATATATATATATATAGTGGGAGTAATAATTCAATGGGCCAGTTAGTCTTCGTGAAGATACGTATGGGATATGGCACAACGGGAGCGTTGTCAACAAGGATAAATATATTTATTTCCCAAGAGTTTCGGGAGGGGTCCTCTTTTCATCAGGGGATGAGTTATAACTCATCTCCTGATGAAGGGAGGACCCCTCCCGAAACTGTTGGGAAATAAATATATTTATCCTTGTTGACAACGCTCCCGTTGTGCCATATTCCCATACCTATATATATATATATATATATATATATATATATATTATATATATATATATGTGTGTGTGTGTGTGTGTGTGTGTGTACACAAGATAACCTGAGCCAGGATTGGCACAATGAAAGGCACTTCATAGGTGAATTGAACTAAACGTATACTATTCTCACGTGTCTTAGGATACCCAGATGATTTTTGTTCCCCCTAAGTGATTTAGGTAAATAAATTTATTTACCAATTTTTTACTGGCTGAAAACCCAAATAAGCCAATTGAGCTGTAGAGCACTTTCAGAAACCACCGACTCAATTATTTTCTGAACAATATACGAGTGCCGCTGTTAATATTTTTTTATTGCTTTGTAAAAAAGGCTCGAGTAGGCTGAAAAGCTCCGCGACGGACAGCAAGCGTGCTTTTTCTCGGCTTTTTCTAAACGCGGAAAAAACAACATCATAACACATATTGTGCAGGAAACAATTGAGTCGGTGGTTTCTGTAAAGACTTTGCCACTCAGAGGTCATATTTTGGGGTTTTAGCGAATAATTCGAATTTTTGGTATACATTTTATTATCTTAGGTGGGAATTAAAAAAAATAGTCCGAGTATTTACAGGCTAGTGCCAATAGTATACGTTTGGTTCAGTTAGCCTCTGAAGTGGCTTTCAATATGAAAGTCTTGGCCGAAGTTGCAGGACAGCCTGTATATATGAAGTGCTACTATAAATCTGTTTTTGGTGCCATCGAATAACGTTATAGTTTTTCGTGCACAAAATCAACGCCCGTATCTCCCGTATCTTCGAATTTTCATTAAAAGGTATTTATCAAAGTAGCCGTTCCGTCTTTCATCAATCTGTTACCTTGTTCCACAAGATGGGGGGATTACAAATGCGCAAGTGTTTCTGTAAAGTTCCTTGTCCTGGGTTTTTCTTGCTATGGTCACCAACGCAAGTTTGGTAACGTGTAAGAATTTATAGATAAAGTTCATATCTCATTGGTGCCGTGATATTAGCTTTATACATATTACTAAGAAGGTAAAGCTACACATAGTTAAAATACCAGCAAAATTAAGCACGCTTATATATTACATTCTGATGAAAGAACCCACGCAGAAAGTGTTATTCGCAAATACGTTGGCATTTCTAACACAATACCGATGTCAAACTCTCTCTACATTGCAATGTGCATAAAAATATATATACGTGCGGGCAAGGTTGACGTAAATGGCTATCACGTGACTAAACGCAACTTTCTACACCTTCGTGAGTGATTCCCCACTATGTCGTCATAGGCATCAAGCGAAAGGAGATCACGAGTGCGTTGCGAAGGCACGCGTTCAGGGAACGTCATTTCACGTAAGTCACCGGACTTGGTAAATTATATGGCATTTAATGGCTCATGCGTGTGAAGTCAATGATCTTCTAAGCAAAGCCTTGACAATACGGTGGCTTCAGCCGAAAATACTACGCCGTTCGGAGCGACAGGCTGCACTCCCTGGCTGCACTCCCCAAAACGACCGCTTTTTAGACTTACACTATAGTGCTTTCTCTAGGTGGTGAAATTTGCGAATATTGTAAGCGAGTTTTATGCCCGCATGCGGAACACGGCTGTTGATTTTATTCTTCAGTGGAATTCACTATGATTTTTTGCTTTGTTTTGTGACATTGACCGCATATTACGAAGGCCGGAACGAAACTTCGAAGTGTCACGCATCTCGTGCAAGAAACCGTCGTTGCTAAAGAGACTCTCGTAACGTCCACGCAGGCAGCTCGCGCGGTCTATATACTTAAGGGACCATCTACTGCACAGAACATGAAATGAGATAACTTCACGGATAGAAAGATTGTCCTTCATAACGACTAGAACCAGCCCTGCTTTTCTCGTGAGAAGTGGAGTTATAATTTTTTTTTTATTGATAACCGAGAAAAGAGACTGTGGTGCCACCTGGTAAAGTAAACTTTAAGTATAAGATGTACCTTGTCATGTGACCGTTGACTAGGGGGCGCGGTCAACGATTTTGCTGCTAGAAGTAAATATTCTTTGCTTCTTTCACAGTAAAATATATTACACCATAAAAAGTTATACACAGGCCTGCGTTATTAGTATGCAATCAAGTGGCACTGCCTTCGCATCACGTAACGATGCCATGCTCGTCAGCCCGTCTTGAGAAACTTTTATACCTGCTCTTGAAATCATGCACGCAGTTTTTGGGTCGCTAAGATTTCGGAGTGATGTGGCTTTTCGACCAACAACTTGTCTCAAAAATGACCTGTACTATAGTTGCTGGAAAGGCTTTCCCAGTGTCCTGAACGAGACGGCGAGGCTGGCAGACTTTACGATACAGCCTCCCGTGGGGCAGCCGCTCGCTGGCACGCTTCATTCGCGTGCATCAGCCCACCCCCTGATGAGTTTCTTTATATAAAATGAAGTATTGTGGTTGTGGTATAGGCATGTTTTGTACGCCACACAGGATACCGATAAATTGTACACGAGGAAAAAGATTTAAAGAGTGTGCAGGTAGGTTAGCGTCTTCAAAACGTCACGTGCTGACGGTATATGGTATATCACGCACGGAGTTTATATGTTCGGGATTCCAGTTCAATAACACTACGTTCCACGCAGTCAAGTTCGAATACAGGGATAGAAATGCTCACAAACATTTACTAAATGTATTACTAAATAATTACTAATTTTACTAAATTATTAGTAATGGTTACACCAAGAAACAATAAAAAATGTGCATTTTAGCGCAAACTGTTAATAAATAGTGCAAGGAAAAAAACGCGCATATTCATCGAACAAGAAATGAGTAATTAAAAGTAATAATTATTAAAGAAACAGTGAAATTGAATTTATTTACACGTATGAACCTCCTTTGATGTCTTGCGCTTGCTACTGTACTGGTTCTCTGATTTGAGGGGCGCCTTTCCTTTGCACGAATTCCTTTGCATAACAACGGGAACGAAGTTCTCTCTTTCTACTGATGTAATGTACGTTGAAGTGGTTAGAAAAGATGTTCAGTCGTACGGGAGCATAATGGAAACTATTTTAGAAGCAGTTAGGAATAAAAGTTGCAACCGCTACCAAAATAGCAACTTCGGATCCAGGCACATAGCCAGAATTTTTTTACAGGGGGAAGGGGGGCACCTTTTTTATTTCGGGAGGGCCACCTCCTTGAAATGGCCATTTTTTGCTCTCTTTTTGTTGCAAAAACAATTTCGAGGAGAGAAACGCGTGGGGGGCACGGGCCCGGTGAACTACCCTCTTGCTGCGCCCCTGGTCTGATTCAGGCTCAACAGGACACGGATGCCCCCAACTGAGCTCCTCGATTCCCTTCAATGTTCATCAATGAAGAATATGCAGGCATAAGCTTTCGCCGCTTTTTTTCTACCCCATGCGTTTGCTTGTTAATCATATGAGCTCGGCATAAAAAACGTTGTCGCTGCGTGCAGCTTTCTGTGGACGCAGCCGGGATACGATGTGACTGCCGGAACAGTGTAGCGGCTGCTATGCTTGGCTGCTGACTCGAGGGACGCGAGTTGGATCCCAAGCTTGGCGGCCGCATTTTGATAAAGACGAAATGCCAGAGGCCCGTGAACTGTGCAATGTCAGTGAATGTTAGTGAATGCCACGTGGTGATAATTTCGCGAGCCCTCCAGTATACGGCACTCTTGTATATCGTGGTTCTTGGGACGTACAACCGCAGACATTATCAGGGAAACAATAAGACGGGACCCTTTCCCAGTTAACAAATATGGTAGAAGCAGCTTTAAGGTAGCGATAAAGAAGGAGAGGGGGGTTGCGGCATATTTTTTATTCACTTCTTTTTTCTTCATTATCACTCTGACGCTAGAAATTGAGCATTAAAGCATTTATTTATGAAATGAAACATCCGCCTTCATATAGGTGCATGTGTGCAGGGGTGTGGGGTGAGTTTTGATGCTAGGCGAGCAAAAAAACAATGGAAAAAATTCAGCGGATCTCGCACAAAGAGGGAATTGAGTTCATGCGACGCACAACATTTTGTTCTTAGCAGAGCAATACGAGATTCATATATAAGCTTTTGAGTTATTTGAGTGTTTAATCAAATTTAGGGATCATGGGGGACATGGAATTCACTGGCGTCTAAAGAATAGAGCGTGATCTTATCGCCATGCCTACACACACTAAACCACAAACGCAAGTTTCATCAAGTGTACTGCACGCTACGGTACTTGAAAAGCATGCTACGCTTAAGAATATTGTCAATAAAGAGTATGTATAACACTTAATGCATTGTTATCTGTGATAGGTCACTATGGATGTATTTGCGCGTAATTTCCATTATTTGCGTCTAATAAAACTTGCCGAGAAACAGGCATTCGATGTTATTCTTTCATTGTGCGTGTGGCACACTTATTCAGCATTGAATGGCCCGACGGGGTATAAAAATATACATGTGCCACACGTTACTGAGCGAAAGCATTCCACGACGCACACGACAATAATATCATGTTGTACACTTTGTCACCAGCAACTCGAGTTCGTCATACACTCACGTACTCAATCAATTTTTTTAATTTATACTGGGTAAGGCGTAGACAAATAGAGCACTTGGATTTACGTACCCGAATATATATGATAAAAAGAAACAGTCAAAGCGCGTTTGTTCATAGTTTGAGCAATTTAAAGAAAGGCTCAGCATTCAAAACTGCAATTTGAGGAAAAAGTTGTGTTAAGGCAGCCACAATTAGGTGCACAGCGAAAAATACGTCGGTTAGCTAATGCCTAAAACGAAGACGTGCATAGGAGACTTTTCATAGAGTCCGCCAAAATAGAATTTTGACTACCTTCCTCGTTGACCAGTCTCAGAGACAACACTGTGCATTCAAATATACTGCTAAAGTATATGTAGTGGACAGTATATCTGAGACAATGACGCTGCTGTGCTGGCACGCCAGTTGCCTCCCGTCGTCAGCCTCCGCTAGCCAACGCGCCAGCAACGGACAGTGCCACTGCGCGGGGCATAGAATCCGGTTTCTCAGCCACCGAAGCAAAATCGCGTGTTCGTGACACCAGGAAAACCTTTCTAGTCCCTGTACCTGTACTGTACCTGTACTGCTACTCGGCATAGCCAGGCATATGCTCAATGAAGTTCTCGGTGACTTCGCTTGGCTCGAGTGTCGAAAGAGTGACGACGATACCATCATCGACACAGGTGCAACAACCTAGGCGCAGGCGCACGCAACGTGGTACAATACAAAGAAGCTGTACAGATCGACATTCTCTTATTCTAAGAGCTTGTTCTTTTCAAAAATAGTTGCCAAGCTTAAAGTAAACGTGGTTAGGAATAATTCCAGGAACTCATGCGAAAGAAGAAATACAACAGCGTGCACAAGTCGCCAGAAAGGCTACCAGAATCGCTATCAATTCTTAGCGTTCGCCTCGCCACAGTATTCTAGTGGCTAACGTGCTCGGCTGCTGACCCGCAGGTCGAGGGATCAAATTCCGGCTTCGGCAGCTGCATTTCATATGGAGGCGAAATGCCGTATGCCAATGTGGTCTGATTTTGGTGCACTCAAAGAACCACAGGTGGTCGAAATTTGGGATGAAAATGGTTTTGGGACGTTAAACGCCACATATAAATCAATACACAGCGTTGCTGGATGAAAGGTCTCATTCATGTTCAGTGCCTTACAGATCTACACATTCTGCTTAAAATGTGGCTACATGCTTTTGATATTACCCGCTGAAGCCAAAACTCTACTGAGGGTGAGCTTTGGGGGGCGCCGCAAAGAAACTGGATATAAAAAAAGCAGTTGTCGGTCTCTTCAAGGGCTGTCCAGAGACACTCCGATGAGCAATCCGGCTAACAATTATCAAAACACTTATCTCGAAGCCTAAAACACTGATACTAAGACAGATATGTTTTTGACGTAGATGGGTTTTTTCATAGATGCTTTTTCAAAAAGGCTGGAAAATACCAAAACACCGATAAATATAGATAGATTATACTCGAAAAGTTATTTATTGCAAGGAGCAAGTAGGCTGTCTGCTTCGCCGCCTATTTGACAAGCTGTTGTTTATGGTGGCGTTTGCACTGTCACCATCTTGCCAGTAACGCCGAAAACGACACGCTCCATCTCTAAAGCAATAAAAGGAGAACACTTCGTCAATCAAACACCTGAGCCTTTGCTGGCGCACCCAGGAGGGGGAAGCATGCTGTCAGGATTCGGAGAAATGAGGCATTCAGCAGGGGCTTCTTTTCTCTTTCCCCTTCAACAACGTTTCTATCTCCCCTTCCATGCTCACTTGTCCATGTCCCCTGCGGCGCTGGGCTTTCAACGCGAGTAACAATGGCGCTGCAAACCGCTCAAGTTTACTTTTGGTTAGCAGGCTGTGAACCACTTCTGCCTCACTGGACAGCTGCTCTGCATGACTCACTGGTGGAATGTGTGGCTGGCTGACAAACTCTCCCGCGGAAGCCACGTTTCAATCAAACCATGAGATATCCTTCAGTGTACAGGCGTGAATAATTCTCCGATGTCGCTCACTCTTGCCTCATTCAGTACTGGCTACCGTTCAGTTGAGATATTGTCCTGCCTAGGACTTCACATAGAAGCTGGCAGTAGTGTCTAAATAAATAACTAAATATTTTTGGGTGAGACAGCAGTCATCCTAAATAAATCCCGCTTACATTTTGATTCCGACCACTGTCTACCACGCCACAAACGATAACTGTCTGCTCGTCTTGTGTTTATGCTGTTTATTGCACGTGACGTCTTAGACAGGTTCTCTGAGCTGGGCACCTGAAGAAGGCGGCAACAATAACTTTTTATCGCATTTCAGAGAGTCAGTAGAAGGGATGACAGAGTCGTTCACCCCTTGCATTTTTTCGTGCTGTGCCCGCTTCCTTCTGTTCGCCAGCCACGTCAAGGAACAGCAGAAAAGTGGAAGGCGCACTGACACTACGGAGAAATCACTGTTTTTTGCTCTACGCAAAAAACAAGTTTTCACGCTGCATCTCAGCTAGGAGGTACCTGATAATAGCAACCACAAAGACGCCAATCGTAAGTTATGTGATTCATACCATCAAGCTTGCCCAGCCAATCACACTTCCTGAAAACTACACATTTTCAAAATTAAAAAATTAAAATGAGGCTGATATTCAAAACACACTCAACTCACGCACGTCTACTCTCATCGCTTATATCCACATGCACTGTAGGCGTTTATGCTTTTTTTATTCTGTCGTTGATCACTCCTCTCTTATTGAAACGCGCGCACAGACAAGGGACAATCCAGAAATACAATTTCGCTTACACCTGAGGATTCCCACTCTTACATTTCAAAGAATTGCACACATATTATCTCGCTTTACCTGTGAGGGTAGGGAAGAAGAAAAGACGGGTTCAAGGATCAAGAGGTTGGAGGCTTGTTGGATGGGTACTAAGGGGTACATGATTTGAACTTAGAAAAATTTATACCCTGAGGTAAAATGTTTATACACGCCACCCTAGGGAATAGAGAGAGCTTTTTTGGTGCGGTGCTTTTGTTTTCCTTGTCTTGATGGCGCTAGACAAACATTCTCGTTGTAGTGGTGAAACAAAGGTAGATTTCTTAATGGTTAAGCAGCATTTGTATATTATTCGTGTGTATATCTGTATCAGAAGACGGGAATCACTGTTAAGTAAGCTCTAAAAGCTGAACTTTGAGCACAGTTCGAAGATAATTGAGGTTTTGTTGGCGTTTGGGGCATGATAAATTCGAACAATTCACGAGCTCCTTTTTTGTCTTTCTGCTAGCTTACTCAAAACGCTACGTTGAAGAAATAAATCATGGCCAATATAGTTTATCTAGGTGCCAAATAAGCCGCAGAACTTCGCTATCTTTCCTTCAGAATGTGCAGAGTTGGGTCCTCGCATTGAGAATTTTGCCGAATCTGATCAATATGAATGAAAAAACTATTGTGTGTAAAAAAACTGAAATAAACACACAGATAGGGAATATTGTTTTCTATGCACGTCCCGAATACGAACTTCCTCTAGCGAGTAGTTAATGGCCAGCCGACAGGTAAAATAACTGAATTTGGCTATTTTCAAAAGATAAGCGACAATGACTTAGAAGCCCTACATTAATTTGCAGCGTTGAAAGAAATAGATAAATATGTTCTGAATGCGCTTTGCAATAAACAGCGCTGTGACTGTAGCAGCTTCTTCCGAAAATGGGCACCAGTGAGGCACAGTCAGTCCAAACCACGTAAATGACGCTTATTCTCGCCCTGCCATCCCCGAACGATAGCAGTTGATTTAACTTTATTAGACACATTTCGAAATCGGAAAAGTCAAACTTTTCAATGATATACAAGTTACAAAACCAGGACAACAGCCGTGACGTCAGTCGGAAAAGTGGCAACAACAGTGTGGGGTGCACGCTAAAGAACCCCAGGTGGTCGAAATTTCCGGAGCCCTCCACTACGGCGTCTCTCATAATCATATGGTGGTTTTGGGACGTTAAACCCCACAAATCAATCAATCAAACAACAGTGTGTTCCTGCTGTTGGAGCGAGACCGCTGCGGTGACTGAAGTGACACTTTCATACTCGAGAATTGGCATTCATTCGATTGCATAGTAAGCATATTTTTTTTATTTTTCATGCAAAGTATGAAGGGCGTTCATACGTTGAAGGTATTCTATTTTTAGCGCAAAGAGTATCCAAAGGGTCAACGGCAGTTGCCGCCATGCGACTTCGAGGGTGATTGGCGTGTTTACCGAGCGTCTAGGCCACTCCTCAGGCGCTGAGTGACGATGAGCGAACGCCGATGACGTCGGCAGTTGGAGTGTTGTCATCTTGGTCTACACGTGGTGCCATCTGGCGGCGACGCCTTGTTACCTGGCAATGGCTTCACTTGTTTTGTTTTGCTTGGTTCAGGCAGCGCGTTAATGCGATCTCTGCGTTTTCATTGTGCCACTTCGGTTGATTTGTCTGCGAATCGTGAGTGCGATTGTGAATAATAACCGATGAATCATCCACTTATTTTACTATTGACACACAGGTTCGTTTTTCAGAACCACGGACTCTCAAAGAATCTCGATACGGCCCAGAAGTGGTGTACGTGCAGAATCAAAACGTGGCGATGGCTGAGCCCCCGAACAAATGTGACTCGCTAATGCGCTACGGATTCCGACAACGCAATTTTGAAAACACTTGTCGAAAACCAAGTAAATGAATGGCTGTCACAGCTTTGCCCCAATTTATATCGATGGCAGTTGCAGATAGCGATTACGATGTTAGCGTGGGCCAAACAAATTCGAAAACGTACAGAACAAATTTCCTACAGCCTCTGGGGGCATCCACCGCCCCTTGATATTGTCCTGTACCCTTCAGTACGCAAGGTGGCAATAGAATTCTGTAGGCGAATTCATATGTACGCACTGTACATGGTGGAAGTGTTGCTGATGTGTTCTAATTTAAGTGACCATACGGTTTGCGGTGAATTGAATGCGTGCAGCGCTGTGTCTAAGCACGCCAGCTGGATTTGACAGCAATAATATTCAACGACTATATACAACAATTTATATAATCATTTACTCAGTGAAAAAGTGTAGTAGGTATTTTCTTGGTGCCATCAGCATCAGAAGACAGTGCGTTTCCCTGTGCGCAACTGCACATTCAAAGTGCTGGTCTTCGCAAAAGAACAAACACGTGACTACACTGTAAAAAAAAAGTTACTTCGAGGTCAGAGTAAGACGTTTGTCGTCCAGCGTCCTCCCTATTTGGAGCAATTTTCGCTACGCACATCCAGAGCAAAACTTTTTCGCCGGCTCGCCGGAGGGCAACTCGAGCATTTTTAACAGATATTTTATTCTGGCCGACCGTAGAAATTGAGTGGCGCCACCGGAGTACATTTTACTGGCATTAGCCTCCGGCTGACCTGACTGATTAGGTGGAACCTCCGGAGCATTTTTTCGCGGGTTTTTCACTCCGGTTACTTGGAGCTTTTGTGTGGTACCTCCAGAGTATTTTACGAATGTACTTAATTCGTCCGTACAGAGTTTCGGTGAGGTAGACCAGTATTTTTAAAGTGTGTGCTCGGCTTTTTCTTTATTGTATGTTGATTGTTTCACGCTTTGTTTAAATGAAGGACGTCCCAATTCTTTTTCAAGCACTGCAGAATTACAGCGCAATCTTTTCCACAGAGCTCTAGCAAATGAAATTCAAGAAAACACCTGAGTTGTTATTATTGAATTTATTCGAAATGAGCCGCCAGGGTTGGATGAGTTCCCAGCATTTAGGAAAAGCTATTTAAATAAAAAAGACAAGAACAAACAAACATTCAAAAGACCACAAAACACAATAAAACAGATGCCATGAAATCAACAGCAGTCAAGCTTGAAGCGCAACACTTCAAGATGAAGCCCATAATGCTGCAAAACAATGCACGACGAACGAACAAAGCGCGACCACCGAGAACAACTCTTCACCATCTCCGAAGGAGCATCCATCATATTTATTGACGACGCAAGGGTTGAGCTGATTGCCTCCTGCATAATTTAGGGGAAATATACTTATACATGAGAATTCCAAACTTTGTGAGAGGCAAGGAAACTGAGAACACTGAAGCCATGGACGCTCAATAAATCTTATATGTTTGGTGAGTCTATGAGAAGAAACAACTTCTGAAACTGACCCCCCCCCCCACACACACACAAAGACAGGATGAGCGTTCTATATCAAGAAGCACATCCAATGTAATTCGTTGTGAAGGAACTGCAACATGACAAAAACACACCTTTCTTTAAGGGAAGCTTAGCTTCATCTTGTTTGAAAAATAGTTTTGAAAGTAAGTTGGCGTTTTGTTTTTTAATTTGCACTGCCCGCTTTGTTCTGATACCCGTCGTAGTGAGCGTTTTTCGAAGTAGGTATTGTATGAGCATGTATTTTAAGACGACCAGCTTCAAGTCCAAAATAAGGAAAAGTTCAATACAACGTAACGAAATAAGTAAGCAATAAAAGGCACAAACATCACGCAACCTAAGCCAACTGCATTCTCACAGAAATAAGGAAAGCACGACCAGTTTACTCAACTTAAGGGCCTGGCGTGAGCACTTTCTGAGGCCACAGAAGGTGATGCACCGAAGCGTCACGATGTGCCAGTGCCTCCTCTTAAAAAAATTTCCTTTTACATCTTCTGCTCGTAGGCCAGCATCTTTGCATTGTCGAGGTCGAACTAAGTCTCAGCGCTGTTCACACTTCCGTCTTGCACACAAAAAAACAAAAAAAACTGCAGCAACAGCCACGGCAGCACGACTGAAAAGAAAAAATAATGCAGCAGCAAGGATAGTATTCTCTCCCATCATCAACCCAAAAAATACGGCTAGTTTTTTTTTTTTGGAAGGGCACCTTCTTCTTTCTTTCACTACAATTCCATCTTTGTCTTAGAGTGTGGAGCCGGGCTGTCATATAGAGGATTAAATTTACTATACCCCTGCCCAACTCGTTCTGCCAAGCAACTCATCTTTTTTTTGTATTATTCGTTTCTACTACCGTCAGCTTGTTTCGCCCTTCTCTTTCTTTTCCTGAAAGCACCACGCCCCGCAATAAGTCCAGTATACTCTAGATTATTATCTCAAATACCACATATCCAACCAAAATAACTTTCTCACAGTTTGTGTGTTTGCATTTAAAAGTCTTTACCAA